>PVKS010002486.1:0-117517 GCA_004027875.1 Aplodontia rufa
CTCAGGGGCTCTCCCTCTGCTCTGTCTGTGGACTGTTCTCAGGGGCTCTCCCTCTGCTCTGTCTGTGGACTGTTCTCAGGGGCTCTCCCTCTGCTCTGTCTGTGGACTGTTCTCAGGGGCTCTCCCTCTGCTCCGTCTGTGGACTGTTCTCAGGGGCTCTCTGGCGTGCTCCAGGCAGCTCCTCCGCCGTCCCTCTGGCCTCCTCGTGGTGTTTCCCCTCCCCGTCTTGGTGACTGCTTCAGTCTCTATTTGCCAGTCTCTGCAGCTTCCTCACCCAAGCTGCTGAGTGTTTTCATGTCAGCAGCTCATAGACTTCATCTCTAAAAGTTTGGTTTGTTTCTCTTTGAATCTGCCTGGGCCAATTTGCTGGCCTCTTTGGCCTGCTATTCCTCCTCGCCTTGCGATTCTGCTTCTCTGAACGTTTGACACTGCTGTTTTTACTGTGTGTGGTGAGCTTGCATCTGAAGGTTGGCATGTGTTGGTCTCTGGTTTGGTCTCTGCTGACTTTCCTGGTTCTAGGGCCAGAGTGCAGGTGCCTCCCTGAGAGCCACCTTGTCCACTCAGGGTCACCTTTGGGGTTCCTGTCCTTGCACTGAGGCAGGCCCTGGGTCTGGTTTCTGGGCAGCAGCCCTGCCTTTTCCACCTGCCCACCCTGGCAGCCACTCTACTGGGTAGGCACACAAGCAGCCTGATGATGGCCTCTTGCAAGCCCAGCCACACCAGGAGCTGTTGGCAGGCAGTGCTTGGAGGACTTGGCCCTGGTGGTACCCTGTGCCCCTTCCTGCCAGCATTGTGGGCACTCGGTCCCCCCATGCTCTTTGCCTTCAATTTCTGCAGTGGACTGCAGACTGCCTGTGTGGCCCTCATCCCTGTCACTGCTCAGGTCAACACGCTGAGAGGCTGGGTTCCCCCAGAGAGGCCAAGGACAGTCATTTCTCCCTCCTGAGTGCAGTGGGACATGTGGGTATGTTCAGGGAGCACCAAACTGATTGTATGAGTGAACTGGTTGTTTCTTCCCAGGAGGTGGTGACTCTGGGAGTTCGGGGAGCTGATTGGCTCACACCGCTGTGCTGCATGTGCCTGGTGAGGCCTGGCACAAGTGTGGGTGTTCTGTCCCTTCATTTAGGCATTGCTGGAAGAGGCAAAGGACCTGCTTTCTGACTGGCTGGATTCCACATGCGGCAGTGAGGTGACCGACAATTCCATTTTCTCCCAGCTGCCCAAGTTCTGGGAAGGGGAGTTCCACAAAGACATGGAAGCTCTGAACGTAAGTGTCTTCTCCTTGCTCTCAGCCCTGGTTTCCAGATTCCTGTTTTGGTAGAGCTGGAAGGCCTGTGGGGTCCACAGCATCTACATTTTGCAAGCCACAAAATATTCCATTTTCAATTGAGTGGCTAAGTCAGCACTGAGCTTGAGCTGGGAACATGTATGGCTTGATTTTGTTTTTAACCAGATTAGTCCCCTTGCTTAGCACTTATGGATACCCAGAATGTAGATCAGGAGGTCTTGTAAACATTGCAAGACTCCCATGGACAAGACAGGTCCTTGTCATAGTGATCACTGTTGCTTCCAGGGCCTCTGGTAGAAAAGAAAGCCATGGGGCATTGTGGGGCACCTTCCTCTGCAGGTCCAAGGCAGGGATGAAGCAGCCTGGCTGGCTCCATCTCTTCATCTCACAGTTATGTCCTGAGCCTGGCCTTATCATCCATTTTACCACAAAGGAACAAGAGTTGTATTGGCTCAGGGCCACAGATAGGAAGGGACACTGGTGACCCAGCACCCAGGAGGGATTAGCCAGCTCATCAGCACACGCGATCCCTCAGCCCAGGCCCACCCTCCCTCAGCCTTGCGGGGCATCTTGCTTCACAAGGGTGGTGTTTTCAAGGCGTGTGTTCATGGGAGGCTGAAGTGTTCAGAAGGGAAGTGTCAAGGTGTTCCCGTCACCCGCAGGTTCTGCCTCCTGATGTCTTAACCCGGGTTAGCGAGTATGTGCCGGAAATCGTGAACTTTGTGCAGAAGATTGTGGACAATGGCTACGGGTAAGCACGAGTCCCTCTCTCAACCTCACACGCTTGCCGGGCAGCAGCTCCCCAGTCACAGGCTGGGCCTGGGAAGCAGAAGAGCTGTGCTGTGGGGTCGCCAGCCCTTGTGGCATTTTGTTCTGCGTGGGGCTCCTGCCAGGGCTGCTGCTGTTATTTTGGATTGTTTTAAAAATACAGCCTTGGGTTTTTGGTTTTGCAGTAGCTGCTGTGGCAGTAAGCATTAAACTGTGCAGACACCTACAGATGGGTCCAGTGGCCTGCCCAGAGGGCTGCAGGGAAAACCTGACTGAAGTCTGCTGGGAAGCTCAGCAGTTATGACCGTGGGTCACTGGCCCAGAGCAGAACAGTCAGATCTATGGGGCTTCCTCACCGTTTGAATGCTTGTAAAGTGTGTGTCCTGGTACCAAGGACAAGTGCATGTCACCAGCTTCCCATTGCTTGGCTGTGATTTCAGCGCGCACACTACCTCCTGCACCCTGGTAAACCACTCCATCACATCTGACCACAGGAAATACTTTCTATATTTTTGAAGTTAGTGTTCTCAAAAAAAAAAAAAAAACACACACACACAAGTGGAGGCTCAGCTGGGACCCAGGAGTCTGCTGGCAGTGCTTGGCACCTGCTGACTGCCCCTACTCCAGGAGGGTAACCATACCAGGCCATTGTGGGGTCCTGGGCCTGGCCCCAGGTGGCTTCCCTCCCCACCTGGCTACACAAACTTGATGAAGGAGGAGCGAAGCTCCAACTCAGCCTGTAGCAGCACTGACTCTGAAGTGACAGTGCCACCTCTCCCCTCTTAACACAGGCTGCTTCTGGGTACCATGAGATTGGGGCCCCGCTGGGAGGCATAGGCAAGCCCAGCTCAAGGAAGCAGGAGTCAGGTCTGGAATAGCCGAGAGGCTCTTGGAGAGCTGTGGCAGGGCCCCAGGTGGTGGAGTGCAGATGGAGAGGAAGGGGTGTCAGGCAAGGCTAGGGCTCTGGGTCCCCATGGGACACATTGCTGGGCAGTGAGGAGGCCACTCCTTGTGGGCCAGAGCCGTCCCTGTTGCCCCTACTTAGCCTGCACGGTTGGTGTGGCTTGCCCGGAGCTGCAGAGAAGGTGGAAAGAGCAGAGACTTGGGCAGCCTCGGCTCGTGGCACTTTGCAGCCCTCTGGTTTTGAATTGGTGTCCCATGGAGTCTGTGGGTCTGTTAGATCCTCCAGTTCCTCTTTTGTCTTGCAGCTATGCTTCAAATGGGTCCGTCTACTTTGACACAGTCAAGTTTGCTTCTAGTGAGAAACACTCCTATGGCAAGCTGGTGCCTGAAGCTGTCGGGGACCAGACAGCTCTCCAGGAGGGGGAAGGTAAAAAGCAAGCCTGAACTCACGAGTGGGAGGACCATCCCCTCCCTGCCCTGCACAGCTGCATGCTACCAGGATGGCTGAGGACAGCGCTGCTTCCCCTAACGAACTTTAGGCCATGTGGTGCATCATGTCTTACAAAGTGAAGGGAGTAGCCACTGTGCCATCCTGACAAGCAGCCCCAGGCCTTGAACCTTGGGGCTGCTGTCACAGCGTGAGGTGCAAGTGGACTGTGGGACTCCACTGTGTGTGAATGATGCAAGTCCTCGGTCTCGAGCCATGGTTTAAACACGTGTCAGGCTTTCCCAGCCTAGCAGAGCCCCATGCGGCACACCTCACCTGGAGTGAGGCTAGGGTGTCCCAGTGAGGTACAGAGTGAGCTCACCTCCCACACTGGACATGGTTCCCGCCCATCCCCATTCTGGAAGGAAGTTTGGCCATAAAAGTTACTTTTTAATCAAGTCCTTTCACCGCTAGTGCTCTACTCTAAAGAAACACAGGAGTCTAAAACAGGACGATGCAGAAACATTGGAGGATAGGCTGAGCAGTTTAGCAACATTGGCATTTGACCCTGTGGCATCCAGGGCTCCAGCGTTCACAGGCATGGGAGGGCGTTAGTAGTGGGGAAGCACCTCCCAAAGCACGTGAAGCCCCAGCTGCCACGCTGTGTTCATGCCCTTCTCAGAGGCAGAGTGTGCAGCAGGCCAAGAGTGATGGGGGCAGGAAAGGGTGCAGAATGGTGAGTGGACGTGGCCTGGGGTCTGCAGCCCCAGAGCATTCCCAGGGGTGGAAGGAAATCTGAGCACACCCCAGAGTGGCTTTCACAGAGACTTACCTGTTCCCAAGCACAGCTCAGTGTGCGAGAGAGAGGCCCATGCCCCTGAACACCTGGGAGGAAGGGAAGCCACCGAGGAGGAAGAGCAGGGTTCAGAGTTGGAGCAGCCAGGCGCTGTGCCCACACTTGGGAGGGGGTCCTTCCAAGTGCAGTGAGGAGACGTGTTGGACTGGGCACAGACAGAAAGCAGACCAGGAACAACAGGAGGTGGAAAGCAGCAGCCCAGAGGGAGTAAAGATGGACGCAGACTCGACAGGAGAAGCAGCAAGCCAAACGCTGCCCCTTCAGGAAGACCAGTCAGGGAGGAGAGCTGCAGCCCATGGGAAGAAGGGCTCAGACTGCAGAGCAGCCTCAAGCCACTTGCATGGCACTGCACACGGGCGCGGGCAGAAGAGGGAGCAGCGCAGGAAGGGTGGGCAGGCGAGGGCCAGTGGGGAATGGGACCCTCTTGATGGCAGAGCCTCTGCATGTGCCCCCTTGCTGTCGGACCCCAGCTGGGTCCTGTTTTTCCAGACTGACCTTGGATACGTCTCTGGTCCTAGGAATAGCAGGAGCAGAGCCCTGCCCCAATAGGACAGGTGGCAGAGGGCATGCCTCCCCCTAAGGACATTTCCACCCGGCCCACCTCCTCGTAGAAGGGGAGATGACAGGGGCTGTGTACACCTCACATGGTGGCCAAGGGCACATGCTCTTAGAAGGATAGTTCAGCCTGTAATCCCATCTCCTGGGTAGGCTGAGGCAGGAGGATGGCACATTTGAGGCCAGTTTGGCAACTTAACCAGACTTTGTCAAAATAAGATTAAACAGGGCTTGGTATATAGCTCAGTGGTAGAACATTTGCCTAACAGGTGCAGTGCCCTGTGTTTAATCCCCAGTACCACAATTAAAGCAAAAAACAAAACAAAATAAAAAAAAAAAAAGAAAGAAAGCGCGTGGACCTGGAAAGGCCAGGTCGCAGGAGCCGAGTGAGAGTCCAGCCCTGCAGAGAACACCAAGAGCCTGCAGGGTCAGTGAGAAATGGAAAATGGGACCAGAACAGGGGACAAACATAGACATTTATGAGCAAGCATTCATAGGATAATTAAAAACCTGTATGTAAGAGGTGTCATGGAGCCACGTCCAGCTGTGGTTTGGGGTGATTGTCAGTGGTGGAGCAGCAAGAGGTACACATGAAACAAGGCTGGAGTCTGTCTCATGTGCTGCAGTGCTTGTGGCTTGGAGATGTTTTAGCTGGCCACTCAACACACCCAGATGCTGACGGTGTGGGTTGAAAGCTGATGGCAGTTGTCCTCCATGTTCAGGGCATGTCCCCGGTCCCAAGGCTCAGCCTTGCCTTCCACTGTCTTCTGGGCAGCTCAGGTCAGGCACCTCACAGCCCCTATAAAGGTAGAGCTGCACTTGCCACTGGTCAGGGCCCTGGAGAGACTGCCCCCTGAGCCAATGCAGCGTCCAGCAGAACCCTATCTGTCCCTCTTACAAGGCCCCAAGGGCTCCTGGCCTGGCCTGGCAGTGCACGTGCTCGGATTGTGGCCTTCTGACCGCTCCTTAGCTCTCTTCCCCTCTGAGTGCAGGAGGGAGCGTCACTGCTCACCTTCCAGCTCCATGTAGCTGCTGCACACAGCCTCCCGGAACCCACACGCTCACAGCCATGTGGACCCTTGACCCAGTGATCCCTCCTGCGTGAGCCTGGGTCCCCGAGCTCTGTGCCCCAGTGAGCTGCACGCCAGGTCACCTCCTTGCTTCAACCCAGAGCACTGTGGCGTGAGCTAGAGGTGTGGAGGGCTGTGGCTGCAAGGAGTCAGGGGTGAGCACCTTAGACTGGAGGTGCCGCTCCAGGGCTCCAGGGCTTGACTTGGGCCTGGCTTGTGGGTCAATGCTTCAGAACCCGCAGCAGTGTTTCTGGAATCTAACCTGTCAGCACCAGTCCCTGTCATAGCAGGCTCAAGGGAGTACTGGAGCCAGGTTAACCAGCAAGCTGTGAAGAATGTGGGCCCCAGCACCAGAGCAGCCTTGCGAGGAGGTACAGGTTATGCCCCAGAGCGTGTGCTGAGTGAACAACCCTGTCCTGCTTCCCTTGCCCGCTTGCAGGTGACCTGAGCGTCTCAGCGGAACGCCTCAGCGAGAAGCGCTCTCCCAACGACTTTGCACTGTGGAAGGCCTCTAAGCCGGGAGAGCCGTCCTGGCCATGTCCCTGGGGGAAGGTGAGGAGCGGCTGGGAAGGTGTGGGGCTGAGGGTAGTGGGAAGAGGCAGTGTGACAGCTACTGGCAGCAGCCACATTCCTGGTCCCCTGAGGTGCAGCGCTGCCTGTGAGGGGCTCTGCCACTGGGGCCAGAAACATGTTGGTCTAGCCCAGACCTGCCTGCTTCCGGAAGGCCGCTTCCCCTTCCTGGACCTGTGCTGTCCGGTTTGTGAATGGGATGGGGTCAGATACCACCACCACCGCGGCCCTTTAGTTCTGATGCCCTATGGGCTTCATTTGAATATTTCCAGCTCCAGAGGGCAAGGTGGCTGTGACTGAGGTCCCCATGGCAGTGCTGTGGGAAGGGGATAGCCATCTGCCACTTAGTACTGGGAGATTCTGGAAATAACTGTAGGCCTCTGCAAAGTCTTGAGGCTGGTTTTGAACCTTGTCAAAGGTCACCCTTTTTTTTTTGGTGTGTGTGGGGTTGAACGCCCATGCTGGTGGAGTCCGAGGCTAGGGTTGTTAATGGGCCAGTACAGGCCTACGCAGGTGGTATGAGCTGTTGGCATCTCCAGGGTCGTCCAGGATGGCACATCGAGTGCTCCGCCATGGCAGGTACACTCCTGGGAGCCTCAATGGACATTCATGGAGGAGGGTTCGACCTCCGGTTCCCCCACCATGACAACGAGCTGGCGCAGTCAGAGGTGAGTGAGGCCTTAGGTGGGGGCCCCAGCAGGGCCTTGCTAGATGGGCCTGGCCTGCTGCTTCAGGGCTTACCAGAAGTTTGACCCAGTCTCTTAGCCTGATTTCCCACATTGACTGCCTGGCCTTTCTGACAGATAGGCCTAGAGTCAAACCTGTCCTATTACCTGATGGTAGGTGACCCTGCTCTGCTGGTCCCT
This sequence comes from Aplodontia rufa, assembly GCA_004027875.1. Lineage (NCBI taxonomy): Eukaryota > Metazoa > Chordata > Mammalia > Rodentia > Aplodontiidae > Aplodontia > Aplodontia rufa. The sequence goes on from PVKS010002486.1 coordinate 7,304, forward strand.
CCGAGCCTTAGTTGCCCACCTAGAAAAGGCAGCACTTGCCGAGGGGGTGGCACGCTGTGTTCTGTGTCAGGCTTCCACGGGCAGGTGAGGCAGGAGGACACTGGCCAAGTCATCCTTCTGTCTCCACACAGGCCTACTTTGAAAATGACTGCTGGGTCAGGTACTTCCTCCACACGGGCCACCTGACGATTGCAGGCTGCAAGATGTCAAAGTCGCTGAAAAACTTCATCACCATTAAGGACGCTTTGAAGCAGCACTCAGGTAGGCCTGTGGCTTGCACCCTGCATGGGGCGTGGTCGGGGGCCTGGGCACTGAGTGCGTCCCGTGTGTTTGCCCCCCAGCACGGCAGTTGCGGCTGGCCTTCCTCATGCACTCTTGGAAGGACACGCTGGATTACTCCGGCAACACCATGGAATCGGCGCTACAGTACGAGAAGTTCATGAACGTGAGTCCACAGCTCTTGCTGGAGTTGGGAGGTGGCCACCACCAGCTCTGAGCCTGTGTCCACGCGAGCCACATCTCCTTCCTGTTCTGGCAGGCCAGGGTACCGGTGAAGGCAACTCGGTGCCAGCGGGACGACGGTGCGCTTCCCCGAAGGGGCTGGCGGTTGGGCAGGGCATAAGGAGGCTGTGTCCCCCTGTTCACATGGGATGGGTCCCTCTGATGGGGCTTCCTGACGAGTGAGGGTCTCGGGCTCAGATGAAAGCGCATCGCGGTCCCAAGGATCTTGCTTCGCCTCCTGTTGGGCCCTAGGTTGACCGTGGTTCTCCAGGTTTTTCCTGAAGTAAAATCCCATCAGGACAGTTGCTCGGAAATGTCTAGATGCAGCAGTTGCCTGGATGTCACTGAACTGACTTCTCTAACTTCAGGAATTTTTCTTAAACGTGAAAGACATCCTACGAGCCCCTGTGGACATCATGGGCCAGTTTGAAAAGTGGGAAGATGAGGAAGCAGAGCTGAATAAGAAGTAAGGTGGAGCCTTTCCTTTGGTGTCTGTGAGCACGTGCTTATTCTGTTCAGCCAGGCCTACCGTGGCCTGTCCAGGTGGCCGAGGGCGAGCTGGGGCCGGGCCAGGAGGCTGAGGCGATGTCTGCAGAGTGTGGCTGCCTGCTGGGAGCCTGCTCTGCTTGCAGCACGTCGTGGAGAATCACTGTAGATGGTGTCTGACTGGCTCCCTGCTCTTTCACTCTCAGCTTTTATGACAAGCAAAGGGCAGTTCATGAAGCCCTCTGTGACAACGTTGACACCCGCACTGTCATGGAGGAGATGCGGGCCCTGGTCAGTCAGTGCAACCTCTACATGGCAGCCCGGAAGGCTGCAAGGCGGAGGCCCAATCGAGCTCTGCTAGAGAACATTGCTGTGTACCTCACCCGCATGCTGAAGGTGAGCCAAGTGCCCAGCAGCACAAGCTGTGCCCTGTGATGTGGGAACAGCCTGCTGCTCACAGCCTCAGAAACCGACCTGTGTCTTCCACACGTTCCTCTCTGCCTCCGTTCTCTCTGCTCCTGTCTTGGGGTTTGGAAAGCGAGGCTAGGGACGAGGCCTTGACTCTAAGCATGTCTTGTACAGAGCCATTTCTGGGGCAGCGCCCCCAAGGCCAGTGGAACCTCAGGGCAGCTCTCCTGCCATGCTGTTCTGCTCATCCTCAGGCTGGGGCAAGGCCAGAGTGGTAGCCCAGGTCAAGGCTCCACCTGGACAATCCTGGCATGGGCTTCTGAGCTCTGGGTGCTGCTCTTCCCACCCTTCCCTGGCCCCGAGACCCACGAGAAAGGGCTGCCCTTGCCCCTGTGCACGTACACATCAGGATGCCCGTGGGCTGCTGGCCACGCGCGTCCGCTCACCTCCGTCCTTCACACCCTTCAAGTGCCGTCTGTCTTCTCTAGATCTTTGGGGCCATAGAAGAGGAGAGCTCCCTGGGCTTCCCAGTCGGAGGGCCCACAACCAGCCTAAATGTGAGTAGTGCATGCCTCGGCCCACAGGTCCCCGTCCAGGGCCTCAGGTCAGCTGCCCCTCTAGAAGGCTCCAGCAGTCTCACCCGGCTGAGACAGGCGGTCCCTTCCTCACCAACCCTCCCAGTCGATGTTCAGGTGTGGCTTTGTGGGTGGGGAGATGGCCGAGCTGTCCATGGCGGGACGGCCTTGGCAGCTGGCTGTTAGGGGCTTTGGGTGCTCTGCTGTCGTGGGCTCAGATGCGGCACACCCAGCTGCCTGGGTCCTTGATTACGCTGCGGGCTCCACCTACCATCGCCCTGGGTATCCTTGGGATTCCAGGACCCTGGAAGACACCAGGACCCCAGGTTCTGGGGCCCTGATGTAAGCTGGTCGTGTTTGTCTGTGAGCCGCGTGTCTGCTGGTGCACACCATCTCCAGACAGTCTGATTCCTCCCTACGTGGTGGTCGCACCCTGTGGTGCAGGGAGTAAGGAGGAGGAGGGCCTGCTGTGCTCAGTGTCTCTGGCCATTCTCATCCGTGGTTGGTCGCACCCGTGGGTGTGCATCAGGGGCCAGCAGGACTGAAGTGTACAGCAAGTGCTTCACTAAAGGCCCCTTGTAGGCAGCGCAGGGCGAATGTGCCTGGGGATTCCACACCATCTGCCTCTGCCCTTGGGCTCTGGGAGGAAGTCTGCAGGCGGCTTCTCAACATGTCCTTCTGCCCTGCTCCCCGAGGAGTGATGTGAACAGCAGAGTGACAGTTGCTGCCTTCCCGAGAACAGGAGCTCAGTACAAAGTAACAGGCAAAGCCTTCTTAACACCTGCTTCCTCACGATGAGCAGTGGAGGGCCCCTGCAGATGGAGCCCCAGGGCCCGGGAGTCCTTCAGGGAGGAGACACCTGCAGAGCTGCAGCCCAGGCAGCCGATGAGCAGTGGAGGGGCCCCTGCGGATGGAGCCCCAGGGCCCCGGAGTCCTTCAGGGTGGAGACGTGGAGCTGCAGCCCAGGCAGCTGCCTTTGGAGCTTTCTCCACAGAGCTGCTTCATTTCTTGTGCAAATGGTACTAGGGTATTTATTTTCTTTTAAACAAGAAGCAAAACAGCTCCTGGGCCAAGCCAGTCTGCCTTGAACCTACACCTGGTTTCGATCTTGAACTCTGCGGTGGCCATGGCCCCTTCACACACGCTGCCCGGCACCTCCTGCCCATGGCCTTGGTGGCCCCTTTGAAGTCAGCTCCTTGGAAACAGCTACGAGAGGATGAGCGATCAAACAGGACAAGCCTGCAAGGCCGCACATCCTGCCTGCCTCAGCTCATGCTGTGTCAAGTGTACTGGTTGACTTAAAAGTCGCAAGTGCTGTAGAAGCTGAGGAGGTGGCACCTGGACCTGCGCCTCCTTTGTACTGGCCATGTGCCCAGTGTGGTCAGTCAGTCTTTGGGCAGTCACCAGCCCCAGGCCTCCTTGAGACAGACTGCAGCATCCAAGGGCCCCTGGGCATCCTGCTGCCCTGAGGCTTGTGCAGGTTCTCAGCATAGATGGAGATTAAGGCTGCAAACCACCCCAACAGTGCAGAGTCTCAGCCACAGGGAGGCAGCCTCTGTTAGAGGCAAGGCTGGGCCTTGCTGCCTGGAGCACCTGGTAAGGTCACTGCCTTGGTTTTTGAGCAACTGCATAACCTAGAGGCAGGGACTATGCTCAGAAGCTTTGTCTACTGGACGGATGAGAGCAATGCACTTGAAGAGGTGGCTCATTGGGTCAGTTGCGGCACCTTTTCCAGCGTCCTGCATCCCCGGGCCTCAGCCTCCCTGCTCCTGTTAGTAGTTAATGCTCTTGCCAACATTAAAGTGCACGAGCACAGTTAGTGGAGAGGGTGAGCCCTGAACAAGTGTGTGTGACCTCGGGCGAGATCCACGCACAGCCCAGCAGCCCGCTTGTAACACAGAGTTGGTTCTCACAGTTGTACATGCAGGCTGGAGGAAGCGTGCTGCATCAGCACTGGGCAGAGCGGCTCCTGAACGCCTCTGACCGGAAGTAGGAAGGAAGCTGTGCGCTCTGGCTTCTGCCACCTGTGCTGGGTGCTGCCAGGTGCTTGTCCGGGCTCTGGGATCCTGGGCACAGCAGCACCACCCGTGCTGTGCCTGCCCTGTGTTGTGTACTTGTGTGACACTGGGGCAGGCTGCTCTGAACAAGAGCCATTCTTTCCACAGCTCGAGTCCACCATCATGCCCTACCTGCAGGTGCTATCGGAATTCAGAGAAGGTGTGCGGAAGATTGCGCGGGAGAAAAAAGGTGAGCAAGGAGCAGCCCTTCCTCACTGGAGCTTGGCTGCTCGCCATAGCCCTGCGGACCCTGGCTGCATTGCCCTGTGTGGCTCTGTAGGGGCTTCGCAGGCTTGGACCAGCTTAGACACCTGTGCTCCAGGTGAGAGCTGCTGCCGGCTCTGATCAGCTTAGGCACCAGGAGGGCAGGCCAGGCCGTCTGCCTCCGGCTCTGCCCGTCCTTTTGGTTTGAACTGCGGCTGAGTCCTGCTCCTAGTTGACCTGGGCAGGCTCTCTGGAATGTGTGCAGTGGTCAGAGGGCCTCCTGCTGGGGGCTGCTGCTCCCACAGTTGCTATTCCACCCCGGGGATTGGCAGCTGAATGCCTTGAGCTTGGGGGCCCCCTAGGAGGGCCTCTCTGCGCTTCACCCTTTGGCATCTGACGTGCGTGCAGTTTGAGATTCGGAAAGTGCTGGATCTCGACGTTTTGGTTTTTTGATCAGTTTTTAAAAACTGTTAAACATGGCAGTAAGCGGTCCTGGCAGTCCTCTGGCAGAACTCGCGAGGGTTCTGAGTCCGTGACAGCGCTGCTAGCACCCATTGAGGATGCAGGGTGGGCAAAGCTGCTTTTCCCAGGCTGTCCCATATGACCTCATGACTTCACTGAGCAGGAAAGCAGGGCCTGGCCACCCAGGTTAGTGTGAGGCGCTTGGGTGGAGTGAAGTTGTGCCTGAAATCATCTGGCCTCCACCGCACAGAGCCCGTCGTGGGTCACTGCAGTACAGTGTCCAGGCCAGGCGGCGGATGGTGGAGCAGCAGGGCACCAAGGGTTCTCCAGAGGAGGTTGCATCTTGAAGAAGGATGAGCAGGGTGGAGGGGCTTGGGACAGGCACAGCTGGGCTGGAAGGCAGAGCAGGAGCAGAGAGGACAGCAGACAACTTAAAGCATGCACACAGTCTGGAACCCTGGCACCAGGTGGAGTGCAGAATACATCCAGAAGAGGTGGCCTGGGTGGCCTCCTCTGAGGGTGCACCTTGTGCCCCTGGAGAAGTCTAGGCCTGATCTGCAACTGGTGAGCAGGCAGCAGTGGGCATTTGGTGCTTGCTCACTAGCTGTGATGTGACTTGGTGATGTAAAGCCCTTGCACAAAGCTGAAACACACCTGTGGCCCACTCACACCTGCACAGAGCTCCTGGTGTCAGCAGCCTAACCTGTTGGCATCCCTGGGGTCTTGGGCTTGGCCTCAGAGGCAGCCAGGCGTTTCCACCTGATGATCAGGGCATTGGAGGCCAATCCCAGGCTTCAGCCCCCAGGTCACACAGGCAGCATGCATGTGGCATGGCTTCCTGGGCCCACCACAGCCCCGGAAGGGTCTCCGACAGGCAGGCCAGAAGGGCTCCTTTGTGAGCAGCCCTAGCAGGCTGGCCTTGGAGTTGCTGGCACCCTGTTTTGTTGCTTGGAGAGAGAGGGCCATGCCAAGGCAGTGGGAGGCGCCACCCCTTGTGTCCACCTGTGGGCGCGTTACCCTCCGTGCAGCACTTCTCTACCCCAGATATCAGGGGGTTGAAGTCAGTTTGCCTGAGCCAGAGACCCTGGGGCTCTTACAACGGTTACCCTCAGGCTGGAGGCACATGCCAGACTTGGCTCTGCCCAGACCCCAGCAACAGCAAGTGTGGCTCTCGGTTCACCGGCACTGTGATTACCTCCTGGTTGCTCCTGTGACTTTGGACTGGTCCAGGAAAAGGAGAGTGGGCAGTGGAAGCTGGGGGGGCAGGGGGCAGATGTTAGAAGGGCAGAGACTGCAGGGCTGTCACCAGGAGGCAGTGGTTGTGCAGCGTGGCCTTCTCAGTATTCTGAGAAGCACTCAACGCAGAAGCTGCCATCTTGCCCATATTTAGTGCAAGTCCAGGGGCATTAGGCATACTGGCACTGCTGTGTGGCCGTCACTACCTCCACCTCCAGAGCGTCCTCATCTCTGCCCTGTTAACCACTGACTCCACCTCCAGAGCTGCTCCCCACCTGCTCTCTGAATCCCAGTGCTCTGGGACCCCATCTGAGTGGAGTGCAGTGTCTGTCCTTCTGTGCCCATCTCCGTCCAGTTAGCATGACGTCTCAGGGTGCATCCATGTTCCTGCAGTGAGGGGATTCCCTTCGTTCTCAAAGCCGAGTGGCTGTTCATGTGGGCTGTACACAGGGCTTGCTCCCTGTGGGTGGATCTCCATCACCTTCTGCACCTCCCCCAGCCAGTTCCTGTCTGTGCAGACAGAGCCTGCTATGATGGGTGCCCATGGGCTCTGTGGGCGCATGGTGCCCACTGCGAGAGTCAGGGTGCTCACCATCTGGTGGGAGGAGCCGACAGTCACCCTGTCCACTTGAGTAGGACACCTCTGAGGAGTTGCTGACTGAGATGGCCACGATGGATCATCTCCTTCAGAGCACGGTGGGCTCACAGCCTCTCCAGCCAACAGGGACCGTGATTCCTCACGGCTGGCACGGGTGTCTCCAGGAGGTGCCCTGTCTCATGTCCTGGGAAGGCCGTGTTCCTTTGCTAATGCCCTTCTGCCTGCCAGGGCAGCTGTGTCTACATCTTCTGCCCCGGGGACATCCCCTGCACAATGGCCTCTGACATGGAAGAGTCACAGCCTGTCCTGGTCCTCTTGAAGGTTTGCCTGTCCAGTCCTGGACTTAGCAACTGGTTTCAGACCTAAACTGAGAGTTGTTTTGTTTTGGTACTGGGGAGTGTACCCAGGGGTGCTCTACCACTGAGCAAATCCCAAGCCCTTTTTTTTTTTTTTTTGAGGCAGGATCTCCATAAGTTGCCCAGGCTGGCCTTGACCTTGCAATGCTCCTGCCTCAGCCTCCAAGGCCCTGGGATTACAGGTGAGGTGTGTTTTGCCTGGCTCAGGCCTAAGTTTAGGTAGCAACAGGGAGTTCCAATAGCCTGGGTTTCAGTGCCTCTGATGTGTGGGTGACAGAGCCAGTGTTCTCCTGGACATGCACACCCAGAGGACTTGGCTTGGGCAGGTGTGTAATTTATTGAGGTGGAAAAGCACATAACAGGATTAATCTTTTTTTTTTTTTTTTTTTTTTTTTTACCAGAGATTGAACACAGGGGCACTTAACTACTAAGCCACATCCCCAGACATTTTTATATTTTATTTTGAGACAGGGTCTTGCCAGTTGCTCAGGGCCTAGAACTTGTGATCCTCTGCCTCTGCCTCCCATCGGCGGGGATTAACCCTTTTGAAGTAAGCCAGGACGTGGAGTTTAGTGTCTGGGCAGTGTCATCCAGCTACTGCCTCTGGGTTCAAGGTGTTTCCGTCTCTCCAGAGTAAGCCCTCAGCCTCCAGACAGCTTCTGCTGGACCCTGGTGTGGGGTGCAGCTCCTCTCCCAGGCTGTGTTTCTGCAGGGCTTGTGCACTGGTAGCTGTCAGGGCTGAGTGGTACCTCAGTGTGGGGATGGAGTGCACTGTGGCCTCATGGCGTGGTGGCAGCTGGCAGCCATCAATCATCCTGGTGCTGCTGTGGTCATGGGCATCCGACATATTCCTCTGGGCACCTGTTTCTAATACAAGAGGAGAAAGCAGGCCAAAGTCACCACAAGGTTTGACAGGCCTGGAGGGAATTTCCAGCTAGGTGGGCAGGAGCAAGCTCACCATGACAGGGGGGTTGTGGGAAGGCAGGGAGGGCTTCTACCAGGGGAGCGGGGAGCGTGGCTGGGGAGGCCTTGCCCTGCCTGCTCTAGGGATCCCATCATGGCCGGCAGGGTGCTGGGCACGCCCTGTGCTTCCCTGGTGACACTCAGTGTCGGATGGAGCAGCAGACTTGGCTCAGCACTGAGGCAGGGAGGGGGTGCCACCTGTGGCACTGTCCCCTGTGAAGTAAGGGCCAGTCTGCAGTGCTGGTTGTGGGCTGGGCTGCTGTACAGGTGCAAGTGTCTGAGTGGAATTCCTTTGGTCCCGCAGCTGGGTGGGTGCTGTCTGGAGGGGTACTGGGGTTGGCCATCTTGTAGCATACCAGCCAGAGGGACTGCCCAGCTGCCTCCCTTGCGGGACTAGTTGCCCTCCAGGAAAGGCCATGCTGGTTGTGGCCAGAACTGGCTGGAGGAGAGTCCTTTGGGACTTCAGGTCTCTAAACACAGCAGGGGTCTGGGCAGGCCTAGGCGGGTGTGCTCCGTGACTGCTGGGGCCTTGCTGTGCTCGCCATTATGCACCCCAACCCCGGCCCAAGAGCCGTGGCCTTCCTAGTGCCCTCTGAGCAGGTGCAGGGGAGGGTGGGTCAGCTCACCGCTCCAAAGAGAAACCAACTTGGAGATTGAAATGTCCAGACTTTAAGGACCTTCCACACCAGGCTAGGACCCCACCCGCTGTGCCGCACTGTGTCCTTCCTGGAAGAGGCACTTCAGAGCCAGCAGGCCTTGTTCTCCAGGCTTTCTCTCAAGCCTTCTGCTTGCTCTGGGTCTCCTGCCCTGCCTTTTGCCCCTGATGGAGCCTCGCTGGGTTAGTGTCTCCTAGAGAGCCAGCCACTCTGGGGCTGCCCCAGACACTGTCCGGGACACCATTCACCCAGCTATGTCCTGGTTTATTCAGGGATTTAGTTGGAGGCTTGGGCCTTCTGCAGCACTGATACCCATGAGTGGAGCAGGGAGCCCTCCAGGACTTCAGGGGGTGCAGGGTGCAGGGTACAGGGCACAGAGCCTGAGCTACAGAACACAGTCTCCTTTCTCAGGACCAAGCAAGCGTTCCCAGACTCCTTTGCTGGTGGCCAGGGTGCTGGGGTGCTTCTGGAGCCTTGTTAAGCTGTAGAAACCTGTGTCGGGAAGCAGGCTTGGCCCGGGACCTGCCCACTGCACTGGCTCTGGGCAGCCGTACTCCCCCTTTGGCATCCCCAGATCCACCCAGCAAGCATTACAGACAGGCTGTGGGCATTGGCCAGCTATGCACAAGACTTTGCCTCTCCCCTGTTGGCCCCTGAGGCTCACTATGCCAGGTGGCTGCCAGGCCTGTGCTCTGCCTGGGCCCTGGTGGAGGTGGGCTGAGTGGCCCCTGGGTTTTCCTGCCTCCCACAGAATCAATCAGTGGGTGCTCCTCCTGTGCCCTTGGGCCTCCCTTGTGTCTAACGGAACCATTCTCTGCCAACAGTGCCTGAGGTTCTGCAGCTCAGCGATGCCCTCCGGGACGACATCTTGCCAGAGCTCGGGGTGCGGTTTGAAGACCATGAAGGTGGGTGAGCCCCTCCGCCTGGACTAGATGGTGGATGGTGGGAAGGACCCTGAGAGGACATGACACAGCAAGAGCTCCTGAGGGCTCCTTCAGTTTTATGTGTTTTTGGAGAATACCCAAGTTGAAGCCAGGCGCAGCAACACCCCTGTAATCCCAGTGACTGAGGAGGCTGAGGCAGGAGGATCACAAGTTTGAGGCCAGCCTTGACAACTTAGCAAGGCCCTGTCTGGAAAAAGAGAAAAGACTGGGTGTGCAGCTCTGCGGTATAGAGCCCCTGGGTTCTGCCCTCGGTATCAAAAGAAAGAAAGAAAGAAGGAGTCCCCAGGTGTGGCCTCCATGCCCTCCCCAAAGGCCCCCAGGTGTTCCCAGCCCAGCAGGGTAGGTGGTGTCCGGAAAGCCGGCTCACTTTTTGATGTGTTTATTCTCACCTTGGGCCCAACAGTCCATTTTTCATAGCCATCTGGTCGCTGCTGCCTTTCCCACATTCAGGGAGCAAGCCGAGTGCTGCCGACTGTCACCACATCTCAAACCCTGCCTGCTGACATTGAGCTGACAGGCAGGACCCCGTTTTCCACAGATGTGCAGTGTGGGGACCTTGGCCTACTGCGCAGAGGCCTGGCAGGGAAGACAGGTCCCCAGGTCCGCTGCTCACCAGCTCTCTGCTTTTCAGGACTGCCAACAGTGGTGAAGTTGGTGGACAGAGAGACCTTACTAAGAGAGAGGGAAGAGAAGAAAAGGGTTAGTAGAACTGGAATGATTGCTCTTGATCTTATTGTACACAGTAACGCTATTGGGGTTGTTACATAGCCAGCTTTTTAATAATTTATGTTTACGCTTTTATTTTTAAAAATGCCAGTCTGGGGCTGTGGTTTGACTCAGTGGCAGAGGGCTTGCCCAGCATGTGAGAGGCCCTGGGTCCTGTCCCCAGCACCAAAACCAAACACATGCCAGTCGTCACGAATGTCATAAAGAAAAGTTAACTAGCTAGATAACTGTCAGACAACGTAAACCCACACAGGGGGCCTCTTCTTAAAAGTGGTCTTCTCAGCTGGAGGAAAATGAGCCATTTAGCAGACCCTCAGTGCCCCTCCCAACACTCCTCTAACTCAGACCCCAGCATCTGGAGGCCCCTCTTTCAGAGACCTGGGTGTCCAGTGGGAAAAAGAATAGGAACAAAACCCATCAAAATTGCTGGGCACAGTGTGTGAAAGGTTTTTGGGGACACAGTTGGTGGTAGTGGAGCCACACAGGAAAGGTGGTGGCGCTGAGACAGGTGGGCCTCTGGGGGTAGCCTCTTAGGAGACTAGCCTCCACAGCAGGTTTGGGCCAGGCAGCTCTCAGAGGGGCCCCCAAGAGGGACATGGAGAGTGGACAGGTTGGGTGATCGGCAGCTAGGGTTGAGAACGTGGCCTGCACTGGCACTGCAGTGAGCAGGGCCCAAAAGACTTGGGTTCCACAGGCTGGGCTGACATCAGCGGAAGAGTCACAGCTGGAGCTGCCTGTGAAGCTCCAACAGTCAGTCCCAGGGTGGTGTCACCAGGAAGGTGTGAACGAGCTGGGGCTACCCTGGAGGTCATGGCGTGTCTCCTAGAGAGGCCCTCCCCTTTCCTGCCACACTGGCTACCCCAGCCGGGTCTCCTCCCAGATTGTGCTCCCCTCCTGAGCCAAGCAAGCACAGCGGGAGCTTCCAGCTTCCAGAAGCCGGCTGTCCCTACCTCTGCCAGTTTGGCAGCCCCTCCTCCCAGCTGCAGACGTGCCTCCTTCCCTCTGAGGCAGCAGCTCATGACTTCAGCATGCCCCTTGTCCCCCAAAGCAGCCCAACCAGCACATGAATGCTTCCTGGCTTGAGAAGGAAGCAGAAATTCTGAGCCAGCGTCTCCCGCCTCCTGCAAGCTCCTGCCCCAACCTGGAGCCTCCTCCTGAGCAGGGCCACCCCCAACACCTTGCTCTGCTGGGCACATCTAGAGGCCCCCTCCTTCCTTCTCCACTCTGCTGGTCTCCTCCAGGGTCTCTTGGCACCTTCTGCCCATCCTTGCCCAGCCCTTTCCTCCTCTGGTGACTCTGCCAGCCCACAGCTTGTGTCCGTTGTGGGCCTGCTCTGACCTGGAACCTGCCTGCTATGCTCCTGCACTCACTTACCTGCCTGATAGCTTTAGTGAGACCCAAGATGTCCAGAGGCAGCCGATTTTCTCAACTTTCTGAACCTGTTGCTCGTTCCTGCCAGTGGCAGGCACCTCCATTGCCACAGCAGCCTACACCAGAACCTTCCAAGGCAGCCTGGTGGTGGAGCCATCAGGCCCAGGTCTTCCCAAGGCCAGCCCCCATTCCTTGGTACCTGCTGACCTCTGCCCTCCACCCCATCTACCTTGTGTCCTTACTGCTCCCCAGGAGCCCATGACCTATGCAGGGTTGTCCCCAGCCCCCACCAGATGCAGCCCCTCCCCAGGCCAGGCTTCTTGTTCTGGTTAGTCTCCTGCTGTTGGGCCTGAATCTGTTAATGTTGGTTTTGTCTGCTGCCCCTGCCCTCATCTCTAGAGCATGGTTGGATACCCAGAGAGCTACTGTGGGTCTCTGGAACAAGGGTCAGCTGCTGTTCAAGACCTAAGCCCAGGCCACTAGTCTGTAGCTTGTCTCCCACTCTGTGGGCTGGGCAGGAGTCCCACCCTAGGCCAGGCCATGGGAGGCAGCAGGAGAGACCAGGAGCCTCTCTCATGGGCCTGTACTGCTCCCCTAGGTTGAAGAAGAGAAGAGGAGGAAGAAGGAGGAGGCGGCCAGGAGAAAGCAGGAGCAGGAAGTACTGCATGTCTGTCTGTGGGGCGGGCGCTTCCTGGGTGGAAGGGCGCTTTGACCTGTACTGGTGGCTCTCTGCCTCCACCCGCCTCTCTACATGGTGTTGTGGCCCAGGAGGCAGAGTTGCTAGGGGAAGGCTGCTGGGACCCTGTCACCAGCTCTAGGCAGCTCCTGCAGTCTGGCCACTGTTGAGACTGCTGATGGCCTTCCACTGTCATAGAACATGGTCCTCTGTTCAGCCTCTTGCCCCAGCGCCTCTGCCCCACCTTTTCTAGTGATCTGAGTTTGAGGGCTGGAGGTGGCAGTGGGCATCCTGGTGGTAGTGAGAAGCCCCTGCTTGCTGCTCAATGGCTTTGACCAGGTCTTGTGTTCCAGGCGGCAAAGCTGGCCAGGATGAAGATTCCACCCAGCGAAATGTTCTTGTCAGAAAGTGACAAATACTCCAAGTTCGATGAAAACGTAAGAATTCCTGTGCTCTCAGGACGTTAGCCCACAGGGAGCTTGGGTGACAGGAGTTCTCAGCCTCAGGCACTTGGGCTTCCATGTGGAGATTTTAAGGGAGGCCAGGGCCATCCAGTTTACATGAGGTCCAGGGCATCCCCTCCTGCATACCGGCACCTTCTGACAGCTACCTCCACCACCCACCTGTTGCTGGGAGTCGAGGCCTAGCCCAGTGTAGGATGATTCTGCCCCAGATTCTGTCCTGCACTTTTGCCCTCCCCCCGAGGGGCCCTGCTAGTTCCTGGGTGTATTTGCTGCCTGCCTTTGAGCCGGCCACATCAGAACTGTGCATGGTGGGCCCTGACAGGGACAGTGGCCCTCATCCAGGCAGGCCACCCAGACTCTAACCACCATGCTTAGGCTCCAGAGCAGTGCTGCCAGTTCAGCATGCTGGACCTTGAGCAGGTGGTGACCAAAAGCCCTCTGGAGGACGTGGCCACAGCAGGGAGAAGGCAGAGGGAAGGAGAGAGGGGCTGGCATGGTGGCAGAGGGGCCTGGAGCACAGTGCTGTCCTTGCAGGGCCTGCCCACACACGACGCTGAGGGCAAGGAGCTGAGCAAGGGGCTCTCCAAGAAGCTGAGGAAGCTGCATGAAGCCCAGGAGAAGCTGCACAAGGAGTACCTGCAGCTGGCTCAGGACGGAAGCCTCCACTGAAGGCACAGGCTGCCATCCCAGCCCCACGGGGAGTGACGGTCTCTGTCCAGGCACAGCCCGCGCTCCTGTCCTGTTTACAGCTGTCCTCGGGCCCTGAGCCGAGAATTGTGTTCACATAGGTGCACGTGGCCGTCACCCTGAGACGTCACTAATAAACCCTTCTGAACAGTGAGGCCCTGCTGCCCTCTCTGCCGTCACCCTGCCACTCAGCTCCCGGTGGAGCTGGCTGCCCGGCCGCTTGGTCAGCAGGTTGTGACTTAGGCGCTTGGTCAGTTGAGGCAGCAGAGGAATTTCTCCACATGCCAGCAGTGCCAGCTAATCCCTGCTGTGTGGGTGCATTTGGAGGTATTTGAGTAGGAAAAAGACCAGCTCAGCCTGGCGGATCCTGCTGGGCCCCAGACAATGGCTGCTCAGTCTGTCTGATGAATACACACACTGCAGGTCTCCTAGAGCAGCAGGACAGAGGCTGCAGGGTGGCCACCTGGCTGGCTGCCAGGGCTTACAGCAGCCCAGGGTCTGCCGGGCTTCCTGGCGAGATAAGCAGTCCCCACACCTAGGGCATTGCTCCCAAATCCAGCATCGGGCATGCCCTAGCACCCGCTGCTCACTCAGGCTGAGTTAGCACCTGCTCCCAGACGTGCGCAGCCATCCCTGATGGAGAGGTGTGAGCAGGAGCAGAACCTTCCCTGTGCCTGCGAAGGCTGGTGTGGATGGCCTCCATCAGACCCTAGAGCAGGCGTCGCAGCGGGACGTGTGGTGGTCACACCCCCAACCCTGTGATCCTGCTCTAGGGAGCTGCCCCAAAGGCCCCTGTGTGGTGCCAAGTGCATGTGGCAGAGTGAGACACAGTGCAGGGTTGGCACAGCTGTGTCCCTGAAGGGTCTCACCAGGCAGGAACACTGAGGTGGTAGGCAGTGAGGACAGTCCTGGGTGCAGGCCTTCTGACTTCAGACTATCAGTGTCTTCTGTTAAAAACAAGCAGAAATCCCCAGGCCAGCGTGAAGCAGCCTTTCTAGACATCTGTTGCTGCATAACAGACACCACAGCACCTGGTGCTGAGAATGATGACTACCATCTTCCTGCTGGCCTGGGGCCCGGCAGGCAGCTCCTGGAAATCAGGCAGGCTCGTCCGAGTTCATACCTGGGCCCTAGACTGGGCTGCTTGGCACCTCTCGTTTCTGTGGTCTCTCCTGGTGACTTGGTGGCTGTGTCCAGGGAGAGGATCTGGAGGGTTCTAATCTCGGAGGATACTCCCACTGTCCTTCCTAGTGGGGACCATGGCAAAGGCCCACCTTCTTCCATGGGGAGGAGCAGAGCCAGGCTCTGGCAGAGTGCAGGGGACCAGGACACCACTGTAGCTGTTTCAGAATGTGCTGCTTGCTGCTGTGCTTGGGTCACATCCTGGGGCGTGTGGCAGAGCAGAGCTGTTCCCTCGCCAAGGCAGGAAAGAGGAGAGGGAGGAAGGAGCAGGGCTCTCCCCATGCCGTCACTTCTCTGAGTAGCACCTACCAACTCCCTTAGCACCATGGGCCCGTGACCAAAACACCTGGGCCTTTGGGGGCATTTCAGATCCAAACCATGGCAGCCAGAAACTGTGAGTCAGATCCGCCTCAAAGAGGACGACTGGCAGCTGTGAGGGTTGCACCAAGAGGGTGCAGAGCAATCAAACGCAATTCGGTCATTTTGTCTGATTATTTCCAAACTGTATATTCTGAGACCAAGCTAATGAAGCTGATGTCAGCAACCAGGATTTTAAACTAAGAGACAAAATACACATTAAAAACACAAAGGAAGGGCTGGGGCAGTGGCTCAGCAGTTACGGCGCTTGCCTGGTGTGTGCGAGGACGCAAGTTTGAACCCCAGCACCATGTACATAGTGAAGTGTCAGAATGAGAGCCACATGAAAAACTAAATAAAATTATTTCTCTCTCTCTCACTGTTCCTCTCTTTAAAAAAGAAAAAAAAAGAAAGAAGAAGAAGAAAAACACCAAGGAAGTTAAGTAAGTCGCTGTGCTGTTCAGCATGAGCTCACTGACGGTGTGGACAGGAAGGCTGCCAAGCAAGATGGCAGCCCTGGTGGCAGTGAGCCCCTGGGGCCCAGATGGAGCTCTGAATGCTGTCCTCCTCCTGCAGAAACAGCCAGTTCAGGAGTGCCCAAACAGGGACACTTCCAAAGACTAGTGGAGTTGTGGCAAAAGGACGTGGGCAAGCGAGGGATGCATAGCCGCTGGCTGCACGTGGGGAATTACTCTATGGGGTAACCAGTCCCCGCAAGTTACAGGTCGCATAATCCCGCTGTGGCTGTGGGGTGGGGTGGGGCTGCAGAAGGCAGCCGGAGGGCCCCTCAGTTGACGGGGTGTGTGTCCTTGTGGCATCAGGCAACTGTGCCCACATGATGGCGTGACAGGGAGCCACACTGCCAGCATCATTCATCTCTGCTCAGACCATGCACAGCATTGCCCTCATCCTGGGCTTATGGCTTCATGGGAGCCTCAGGAGCTTCTGCTGGCCCCGGCTGGGACAGTTTGGGCAATGGAGAGAAAGGTTTGATGGGACTCGGAGTCTCCCTTCACCCTCAGAGACAGAGCCAAATAACACTGTCACTGCTGGAGTGGCTCTCAAGGCTGCGCCTTTCTCCACAAGCCTGGTCATTTGTAAGTGACTGAACCAGGTGTTTTTCTGCCTTTCTTGGGGCAGTGTTTCAGGGCCACCAAATGGCTCCAGCTGAAGGGAGGGTTCACGCAGTGGTGCCAGGTGGTAGGAGAAAAACGGTGGGTTAGGGACTCCATCCTGATGGTAATGAAGTTGCCGAATCGGCATCAGCTAAGCCTCCTGATGACTGGCAGGTGCTGGATAATTCCCCGTGGCGGCACGTCCCTCCACAGGTGCCTTGTAGGTTCAAGGGAGAGAGGTGCCTATACTTTATGGGTGCTGGAGGGTCTGGGTTGTGGTCAGCAGAGCACTTGCCCAGCATGCACAAGGCCATGTGTTCCAACCCCAGCACTGCAGAAGCTGCAGGTCACATATGGGAGACAACACTTGGTGTGAATGAGAAACGCCCTTCACACCCTCTAGAGCGCCCTGTGCCCTGTCCTGGCAACGCCCTGTCACTGGCAACGCTCTGTCACTGGCTACCCTGCCCTCCGCGAGCAGCACTCCCGAGGGCAAGGCTGCCTGTGGTGCAGCCTCTTCTTAGCAGTGGAGCTGCAGGGACTTGATTCCTACCCTACCAATGGGGACAGTGACACCAACCCACCACCACAGGCCCAGGTGCTGCCACTCTCAGTGACACCCAGGTGACTGCACAGCAGCCAGACACCTAGTGCTCTTCCAGGTGCTGGTCTGCCCCCCAGAGCTCAGCTTTAGGAAGCCCCTGCAAGGACCACATGTTGGTCCCCGAGCTCCAGGTGGCCAGAGGCAGAAGAGCTGCTGCTGGGCACAGCTGGAGGCGCAGCTAGGACACAGGGATGGAGTTCTCAGTGCCAGGAGCCTCTGGGCTGCCCCAGGTGTTCTGACCCAAGGCCCACCCTTCCTGTCCCCATTTCAGTTTCACTGGTGGGCAATAGGGATGTGAGCAGCAGGTGGGGGACAACATGGGAAGAAGAAACAGGACAGGAGGGTGGCCTGGCTTGGGAAGAGCAGGGACCTCCAGAACTGGGGGCACAGCGCTGCTGGAGCATCTGCACTGGCAGTGGCTCACGAGGCAGGATTCTGTCCTCAGTCACAGGTGCACAAGGATCTGGCTTCACCAGGGCCTGGAGTCTGTCCGAGTGCAGAACAAAAGTGAGCAGCCCTCCAGGCAGGAGCAAGGACTCCAGGACATGGGCTGTTGCCACTTCCTGGGTGTTGGTTTTGCAATGCAACACCTCCCCAGCTGCTTCCCCAGGCCCTAGACCAGTGTGGACAGTTCCTTCAGACAGGGTCAAAATGCCAGGGACACACTGTCCTCAGGCCACAGCAGCGGCCACTGGGGATGGTACCAGGGTAGCCAGGTGAGGCTTAGAGCAGGGGTTCTATGTGGGAGCTGGTCAGCAATAGCTCCTGGCCAGGCCTCTGCTCTTCAGCCTAATGGCTCTGTGCATTTGGTATAGAACATCCAGGAATTAGTGTCCCTGTTGAGAGGCAGGAGGGCACCCTGCAGAGTCATGTTCTCAGAGAATGGCTGCTGGCACAAGGAAGCACCAGATTTTCCAGGACTTTGTACTGAATTGAACAGAGTGCTCCCAAAATTTTTGTCCACCCAGGACCTGCAGGGTCTTCGCTCATGTAATTAGGTGAAGATGAGGTCATCCTGGAGCTGGGGGCCTGTGGAGGAAGAGGGTAGACCCACAGAGACGCAGGCATGTGAGCAGGCGTCTGTGCCACCACAGAGGCAGAGAAGCTGGAAAAGGCAGCAAGGTCCTCCCCGAGCACCGCCTGCTGACACCTTGATTTCAGACTTGCAGTCTCCAGAACTGTAGGAGAATGAAGTGCAATTGCTTTAAGCCACTTGATTTATGGTATTTTGCAGAAGGTGCAGGAAACAGACCAGTCTCATACCGTTGTTCTCTGTGGCAGAAAAACAATTCAGTGCTTTATGTAAGTAAATCACCCAAGGTCCAAAGGAGACAGTGGGCAGCGCTCAGTGATGGGGAACAGCTATGATCTGTTGGTGAGGCTGTGGAGCAAGGGGAACCCTGATACGCTGCTGCTGGGGACGTCCACCAGGACAGCCGTCATGGAAGCAACATGGAGGGTCCTCACTAGAAACAGGACTGCACGTGACCCGACTGTCCCACCCTGCCCCACCCCTGGTATCTACACAAACAAACGGATGCCTGGAAGACGCGCCTACACTTGCATGCTTATGCAGCACTGGTCACGGAAGTCCAGTAAGGAGTCAGCCTGGGTGTCCATCAAGTGATGATGCAAAAAGAACATGTCCTGGCATGGTCCTCAGCCAGAAAGGACCCTTGTGTCATCTGCAGGGAACTGGAACTGGACAGCGTGTGTGCTGGGACACACGTCGGGCACACAGAAGCTTGGTCCCCAAGCAAGGAGTAGGAGAGGGGCTACAGAGCCTGGGAGGGCATGGGGACCGTGGCTGGGCAGGGGATGGCTAAGGGGCTCAGGATGCAGCGGAGCTGGAGGAATCCCTCCTGATGTTCCGTGGCACAGCAAGGTGACTGGCTGACAGCAATGTGCTACATGACCACCCGCAGAGATGGTCTTCAGTGTTCCCCGAACTCAAAACCACTGAACGTCTGAGGGGCGTGTCAGTTCCCCCGACCCGATCACATGCGCTGTGTTCATGTATAGAAACGCATTATCACCATTTCCATTAAAAATAAAAATAACAGGGCTGGAGCAGTGGCTCAGTGGTTACTGTGCTTGCCTGGCATGCACGAGTACGTGAGTTTAAACCCCAGCACCACATACAAAAATAAAAAAATTAAAAATTAAAAAAACGGGCTGGAGCAGTGGCTTGGCTGTTATGGCACTTGCCTGGCATGCACAAGGACGTGGGTTTGAACCGAAACACCATATACGCAATGAAGTGTCAGAGCAACAAAAGCCACGTGAAAAACTAAGTAAAATTCTCTCTCACTGTCCTTCTTTCTCTTTTAAAAAAATGTATTTATAAAAAAATATAAAACATGTCAGAAACCATCCGGGGCTCAAACAGAAGAGATGATGCAGTCACGGCAGGCAAGCCAGAATATTAGCTAGTTTGAGAACGGATGTGACATCTTTCAGGGTGCAAAGAGCTACTGTGCAGAGGGTGCACTGCACAGGGCTTTTGCTGCCCTATCTTCTAGGGGACCCCACACCCCACATGTACACACCTGAGAGGACGCCAGGGTATCCAGCCTGCCGGGCGCTCCCCTCATGGGCCGCAGCTGCAGCCAGGCCCAGGTTTCACCTGCCCCCACCCCAGCCCCTGTGACAAGTGTGTCAGCGACACCTGCTCATGGGGACACATCCCTTGCTGACTCCCACACACTATCTTTAGGGGCCTGAACCACCTGGAGCTATCTACAGGTCCCAGAACACACTGTGCTACTGGCCGGGCAGGCTCCACACATGTCAAGCCCTGCTGGCCACTCCGTGGTCCTCAGCTACCAGCCCCAGCAACCCTTCTCTGGGAAGCCTACCTGACACTTTTCTAGGGGTGGCAGGTGAAGTCAAGGAAGCAGGCTGCAGAGCCTCGTGGAAATAAAGCACGGCAGTGGCACCTGTGGGGAGCGAAGCCTCTCAGAAGAGGGGACTGTCAGCAAGACCCAAGTGACAGGAGAGTGCTGAGGAGGGAAGAAGGGGGCAGAGAGAAATTTCAATATTCACAGCTTCTTTTCAAAGCCCTGGGGCCCTGGAGGGGAGCCCAGGGTGGACCACTCCAGGCATGGGCAGGTGTCCAGCCCCAAGCAGACCCAAGTGAGTCTTTCTAGCCCCTCAGAGCTGCTGCCATCAGCCTTGGGCTTGGCAAGCAGGCCCCATGGTTGCTGCTCACGGCTGCCCTGGGCCAACATCCTGAGCACAGAGCCTGCGTGGAACTAGGTGAGCCCCCAAAGGCTGAGCGCAGGTCGGTTTCTTCTCCTGTCCCAAAAGGCGTCCTTAACTACACAGGCAGACGGGGTGTTAAGGACAGCTCTCCCCGCGCCTTGGGAAACAGGCACAGGCACTTTCCCCGGGGCCCCCAGCTACAAGCTGTACAGCAGGGATTTGGCCTCAGGGGTCCCACCCAGGAATCCCTGCCCTCTCACCCTTGCTACTGACTACACAGCCCACCCAGTGATGACTGTCAAGAGTGCCACCCTAGTGTGTGTGGGTGGCTACATGGTGGCTAAAAGAAGCTACACTGAAGTCACAGGCCTTGGTGCTTATGATATTTGGCAGTAGGGTCTTTGCAGGTGTAAACAACACTTTTTAAGATGGAATCACCAGGGTGGGCCCTGATCCAGTGACTGGCGTCCTCATAAATATTGGAGAGGACACAGACACCCAAGGGGAGGCACCTAAAGACGGAGATGGGTCACAGGTCATGGCCAAGGATGCCTGGAGCCACCAGGAGATGGAGGGTCCCCCTGCCAGAGCCCTGGAGGGAGACAGCCTTGCCACAGTCTCTTTCAGCTTCCTGACCTCCAGAACCAGTTTGCGTTTCTGATTTTTCCACCACTCCCCGGTTTGAGGTACTTCTTTGTGGCAGGCAGAGGAAACCAGTGTGGCGTCCTCCAAGCTGCTACAAATGGCAGGGCTAGCGCAACCCTGCCGCTGCCCACATCACAGAAGACACTGGGAGACTCACTACCACCACCCAGCCCACCTCCATCAGGTGCTCCGCCCACACCGACCCCAAGGGAGGGTACACCTGAGCCTGCGCCACAGGGCCTCACGCTGGCAGGCGCTGGTTCTCTTCCTTTGCGGTTTGTGCGTCCTTCCCACTTCCTGTCACCAAGCGCAAAGCTGGTCGTTGGGAAAGTCGGAGAGCAGTCCCGGCAAACAGGGCTCTAGAGGGCACGCAGGCGGCTCAGGTGTGGGGCTCGGGGCCTGCCCGTGCCCTGCGCAGGTTTGAGCCTCCCTCCTCCCGCGTAGTACACTCAGGACAGGGAGGAGAGTCTATAGTTTCAAGAGCACCATCTCCAAAACAAAAGGCAAGTGTGGGTTTGTTTTAGTATTGGGGACTGAACTCGGGGCGTTTAGCCACTGAGCCACGTCCACAGTCCTTGTAACTTTTTATTTAGAGACAAGGGTAACTTTTTATTTAGAGACAGGAAGGGCCTCCCTAAGTTGCGTAGGCTGGCCTCGAACTTGCCATTCTTCTGCCTCGGCACAACAGGACCGCGCCAGGCGAAGCGGGAACTTTTGAAGCGAGGCACGGAAATACTAAAGACCCGGGAGCTGGAGCTGCAGGAGCCCCAGGCGCGGATTCCGTTGCGGCTCAGTTGGGAGGCTTGGGAGGTCTGGGCGGCGCAGGTGCTGCGCAGGGCGCGAGGCCAGAGAGGCGGGCAGCCAAGCACCGACACGTGCCGCGCGGCCGACGGACGTCACACACCCGATTTGCATACGGCTCGCGAGCTCGAGCACGGCGCGGCGCGGCCTCCCCTAGGCGGCCTCTGATTGGTCGCCGCGCGCCGCGCCGAGGCGAAGTTGACTTGCGCAGCGCTCTCCCAATCACAGCCCGCCTTGCTCGCGGAGGGCGGAGCCAGTCAGCGCAGCCAACAGGAGGCGGCGTTGTTGGAGGCCACGGCGGCGCAGCCCGGAGCGAGCGGAGGCACGGCCGCCACTGCCGCAGGAGGCGCGAGGTGCGGACGGGCGGCGCCTGCGGGTAACGGCGGGCGGCGGGGCGGCCGGGAGGTGGGGCGGCGGCCGCGGGCAGGGTGGCGCGGCGGCGGGGCGGGCGGCGTCCTGCGCTCCTCCCCGAGGTGCCCGCCGCCCCGCCCGGTGAAGGTCAGCCGCGCTTTGTTCGCGCCGCGGCCGCCGCCCGCGCGCACGTGCGGCCCGCGCCCCCCGCCGGCTCCGCGCGGGCCCGGGCGGCGCGGGGCTGGGCTTCCGGGGCCGGGGTCGGGGGGCGCGAGCGGCCCCGCCTCCCCGCCGCCTCACGCCGAGGCGTGCAGCGGGGCTCAGAGGCCAGGGGCGCGCTTCCGTGGCGGGCCGGGCGCGAGCGGCGGGAGGCCGGGTCTCCGGCCGTCACTGTGTCCGCCGGGCCCGGGCGCTGGGCACCTGTGAGCCCGCTGGTCACGAAGGCGGGACACGGCGGGCCCAGAGTCCCCGGCTTGCAGTGCTGCAGCCGGAGGCGTCCGGAGTCGCCCGGAGTGGGGCTGTTCGCAGGTTAGCGGGCGAGCGTCCCTGCTCGGGAGCAGCACCCGGGTGTGCAGGTGGCGGGGTTCCCATCCGCCGGGGAGAAGGCGCCGGGGGACCTCGTGGCCGCACCCCTCCGCTGTCTCCCCGCTCCGAGCCTGACCGGGGCTCCTCGTCCACACGGGCCGCTCTTGCCTGCACCAGCGATTTTAAATTTGTGATAGTAGAATTCTGCACTTGTTTTCAAAAAGTTGTGGAAGAGTTAGTGGAGGAAGTGGTGGAATTCTCCGCAGTAGCCGGTTTTATCACTTCCAGGTTTGATGACCTCCATCACCTGAGTTCTAAGAAGCGGTGCATGTGTCGTATTTATTTTCTTGAGTTTCTAGCGTCTTGTACCGATTCATGGATTCGCTGCTGTTTCCACATGAAGTTGTGCGTTGATCCTGCCTGGCCGCCCTTCTACTCTCCCCCTGCTCCAGCACCGTTCTCACTTCCTCTTGCTCCTCCCTGTCTCTAGCGACCACCGTACCCTTCCATATTTGTACGGGGTTGACTTGTTGGTTAAGGGTAGGTAGGGTCTAGGATGTGGTCCTCAGACCTTTCAGAACATCATGGCTTTGTGACTTAGCCAGTTAGTAAGCGTTGAGGATCTTAACCGTGTGAGGTAGCGCATACTCGTAGACTTAAGTTCTTGGAGATGGGATTATTCGCCACTTTACAGTCTGAAGTTGGCCATGAATCTTAGAATTTATTTCCATTAAGCTGGGCATGGTGGTGCATGCCTATGTGCCCAGTTACTCAGGAGGCTGACGTGAGAGGATAGCCTGAGCCCACAGGTTTGAGACAGTCTGGGTGGCTTTGTGATACCTCTCAAAAAATAATAATCCACTAGCCTTCCACGGTTTTTAGAAGCCCAGAATCGAAAGCTTGCATTTTTTTGTCTTGTAAGCAATTGATGGTCTGACTTTATGAGATAAGCTCTCATATGAACGTGTGCTTTTAGAGATGCTTTTCTTTCCTTTGGTTATGTGCACTTTAAAACCTGTTCTGGTAAGCTTATGTTGTACTCCAAAAATTTTGCCAAAGAATCTAACCTTTTTTACTTTGGGAAGGAAAAATTCTGCTAGAAAGTGATTTAAATTCCCAGTAGCCAATAGGCGTGGTGGCACATGCAGCAGGCCTGTGTTCCCCAGGATCTGGAGGCTGAGGCAGAAGGATTGTAAGTTTGAGGTCCTTTCAGGCAACTTGGTGAGACCCTATCTCAAAATTAAAAAAAAAAAAAACAACTGGAGAAGTAGCTCAGTGGTAAAGGGCCCCAGGGTTCAATCCCCAGTACCAAATTAAAAAAAAAAAATACCCAAAGGCATGAGGGTCATCAGCTACATGAAGGAGGCAGATGCTGTTGCATGGATCCTTACAGTAATGGCCATGAGCTTGCTGGGAGTTTGCTAGCCAAGAAGTGCTAGGTTTTTAGGAGAAAATGTTTTAGGCAGAAAAGGCCAATCTTAGTTTGACTCTTGTACACTGCAGTGATAGGAAGTAGCTGATGTGGAATGGCAGGAAACTGCTGTCTTCCGGCCTTGGCTGTGAGGGGCCTCCTTGAACTCCAGTGGTGCCATTTGTCTTTGGGGACGTGTGTTATAGACGGGAGACGCTTGTTGATGGGTAGATGGTGGAGAATTTGCGTCTGGCTGTTAGGATGTCTTGTTTAAGAAGTTTGTGCAGCAGGTTTGTGTTTACCTGGCAGTCATTTTCTGTCCTGCCTGCCTAAGGAGCAGTCCTGTTGCTTGTACTTGGAGGTAGTTGAATATTGTGAGTGTTTAGTAACAGGAAGGGCATTGCAGTTTTGTAGTAGGATAACTACAAAAAATAACTGTGAATTTCACCTTGTGATCTTGACTGCTCTGTGCAGCCTTAAATTTCCTAATCTGTGTTCAGTGTACTGTTTGCCACCTGTTGAAACAAAATGTGCTTCCGTCCCGTGTCCAGCGGGAAAAGCTTATTCAGAAACGAGGCGAGGTGGCTGCTGATGAATAGTTGCAGCAGAAAGACCAGCTCTCCACTTTGTGTGCACACATGACAAGTGTTGTGATTTACAAGTCCGTGCTTGCTGGGAAGTAGGTTTCAGTGCTTTACATCTATTTGTTCACTCCTGCCTGTCAAGCACAGTTGTAGGAGCTGGGGTCTCCCCCTGAACAGCACAAAGACCTTGCCCTTGCCTAGCAAGTAAGATGGTGGTAGGTGTTTTGAGAAAAAGATCAGAGTAGAGCCTTGGGTGGTTGTAATTTGAAACAGGATGGAGAGGAAAATGCCTTACTGACAAGGTGACAAGATCTCTAAGAACTGGACTGAGAAAGCTGTCAAAATGTCAGGTTCTCGTGAATTGCCAAGAAGCCTGCGGATCTTGTAAGCACGTGTGGCCAAGGGAATGTCTTCATTCTTGGTTTTCAGAAACATGCTCAGGACAGGCAAATGTGTACATGGGGTCTTGAACACCCTTGTATGCTGGTAATGGGCCATTGTCACTCAATAGAAGTAGATTAATTAGACAGCAATTTCCTGGCCACCTGTCTCCTGCCAAATCCTGTGCAGTGGGCAGGTAGGCAGTGTCCCTGCCCTCATAGAATTTCTTCTTTAGTGAGGTGACAGATGTACTGCTTGTTCATTGTTCTTTTTTATTTTTTTATTTTTTTTACTTTTTTAAAGAGAGAAAGAAAGAAATCATTTTTGTTTAGTTTTTCTTGTGGCCTTCATTGCTCTGAGATTCTCTTGTGTATGTGGTGCAGGGGTTTGAACTCACGTACACTTGCACATGATGGGCAAGCGCCATAACTGCCAAGCCACCACTCCAGCCCTTGTTCATTGTTCTTAAACACAATAATAAAAAACAACTTTTCAAAAACAAGCAGAAGAGAGGTGATCCTACTTGACAGTCTTAGTTTATCTGTAACCCGTGTGTGTTATTGGTTGATTTGGGTGAGTGGGTGGGTGGCTGACTTTGCAGAACTTGGGATTGAACCCAGGCATCATATGTCCTATACGAGCACCCTACCACCAATTACATCCTCAACTCTTGTTTTTATTTCAAGACAAGGTATTGTTAAGTTGCCCAGGTGACCTGGAACTTGTGAAGCTCCTGTCTCAGCCTCCTGAGTGCCTGCCACCTTGCCCAGCTATATGTATGAATTTAAAAAAATTTTTTCTTCTTCTTAACTGCCAAGTATGTAAACGTCAGAAGGTAAAGGAGGTGTGGTGTGTATGAATGGATTGTGAACTGCAACTGGATTGTGTCTGAACATAATTTTCAGACCACCTGTGTGAGTTAGAATCTGGACTCTCCCTGTCCCTCGCCTTTTTTTTTTTTTTTAAGAGGGAGAGAATGGGAGAAAGAGTCAAATTTATTTTTCCATCTGGCCTTTGTTTCTCCAACACTTAGTTGTGTATGTGGTGCTGGAGTTTGAGCCCAGGTCCTTATGCCAGGCAAGGGGTTAGCCACTGCTCCAGACCCCCCCCCACAACTTTTGTTTTTAATGACTAAAAGTATAGAGGTGTTAATGAAGGGAATATTGGTTAGCATTCCCCTGGAAATTTACATAGGTTAGCTGGTTGCTTATTGATCTGGTTGAGTTGTGATGCCAGGGTGTGGTGATAGCCTAGGGAAGGGGCTGTGGACTGCTGGGTTTCCGGTGCCTGCCAGGCCTGTACTTAGGCCTGGCAGGTTGGGATGTCCTACCAGGCAGGTCTTCTGGTTCTTTGTTGGTGTGGATGGGCCTCAGCCACGGTGTGAGCAGCTAGTGCTCTTGGAGGGTTGGGCCTGCACCAAGGTAGGTCGCGCTCCCCAAGGTCAGCAGAGTGCTCCACACTGCTCTAGGGTTCATCTCAACCACCAGCTGGCTCAGTGTGGACTGCAGGTTTCAGGTAACTTTGACCAGCTGGTTGCCTCTTGTGGACACTGCAGATGACTGTGCCACACACCAAGGCTTGAGCGTTTGTCTTTCAGTGGTTATTCTAGCTGTAAACTAAACTAGCAGTTCAGTGTAGTATTGGATAATTTGCTGCAAGCTTCTTTTAAGGTTCAGGAAAAAAGGATATTCTTAAGTAGGATTGTTGCAGGCTGGGGGTGCTGCTCTGTGGCAGAGGCTCGCCTAGCATGCACTAGACTCTGTTGGTCCCCCCAACACACGAACCATCAAACCCTCGCAAACCCCCGACACCACCATCAGTGGTGTCGTGTCTTGTGGTGATAGGGGAACATTCCTGGGAGGGTACCTGAACTGCTGCTGCTTCCAAAGATCTAGAATATTCTGCCTGCTGTCCCTTCCTTCCATGATCTAACCTGATTGCCTTGTTTATTTTTAATTGACAAACAATTGTGTCTTTAAGGTATTTAGCACAGTGTTTTGAATTAAGTATAGATGGTTGAATGGTTGGATTCAGCTGATTAATGTAAGTACTGCCCACCATGGTCAGAGTGGCTGGACTGATCTTAGTGTAGGGCATTAATAAACATATCTGCTTATTGCCTGCAGCACCCAGCTGTAGTAGCGCTCTGGGGGCTTTTTTTTTTTTTTTTAATAGAGAGGGACAGTGAGAGAAAGAATCAAATTTTTTTTATAGTGTTTCATGTGGTTTTTGTTGCTCCAACACTTTGTTGTGTACTTGGTGCTGGGGTTCGAACCCATGTCCATGCACATGCCAGGCAAGCATTGTAACCGCTGAGCCACTGCTCCGGCCCCTTGATACCTTTTAAAGGTGGGGGCCTGCCTGACAGGGCTTGGGACCGTGGCCTCTTGAAACCAACATTAAATTCAGTAGTCCAACTTTTCAAGCAAATGAATGTTTGGTTCTACTTTCCTCGGACCTCCAAATTTGATGTGCTTATAACCTTGTTTCAGTAGTGTGGGATTGCTAAACTAGATAACTCGAGATGGTGGAACTTGACTGCTCCAACCCTGGCGTCTTCATGTGTCAGTGCACTCCCTGATGTCAAAGGGGCGGTTATTTGTGTTTTGGGGTGTTTTTTTTTTTTTTTTTTGTTCATTTTGGTACCAGGGATTGAACCCAGGGATGCTAAGTTGCTGAGACTGGTTTTGAACTTGTGGCCTTCTTGCTCTGCCTCAGTCGCTGCTGGGTCTACAGGTGTGCACCAGCGCTCCCAGCAAGGAGCAGTGTTGAGTTACTTGGGTTGCTAGTTCCATGGTGGAGAGTAGGTGGGGCAGACCATGCATTGCAGGCATAGACGTAGGTGGGGCAGACCACATGCATTGCAGGCGTAGACGTGGAGGCCCAGCGTGCAGGTGTGCCAGATGACTGTCTGCGGTTGCTTAGGGCACAGCTTGTAGGAAGCTAGGGGATTGGGAGGCAGGGAGAGGATTCAGGCCACATTGTTCCTTGTGTGTCTGCTTTGTCCTCGGCATTGAGTTCTGGAATAGTTGTTGGTTTTTAGTCTCTCAAAATTATTCTCTTTCCCATTGTTTAAATTCATCATTTAGTTTGTTTTTCTATCCTCAGTGTGGCACTGTGTTGCTGTTGAGAGTAGTCCCTTCATTACATCACCAAGTACGGGAAGGTGCATAGATGCAGTGAGTGAGTAGTGCATTAGGGTCTGCCAGGCTGGAGTGGGTGTCCTTCCTGGAAGGTGAGCCTCTGGCCCGGGTCTGTGCTGGGGTGTTTTTACATTCGGTGTACCTCTCGTTCTCACGCCCTGGGACTGCGTAGTGAACAGGGCAGAACAGGAATGATGTCGACACAGTGAACTTGTACCCTGACTGCGGTAGAGCCTTTATTGAGCAGGTAGAAGCCGCACAGGGTGAATTGGTTAGCAGCAGTAGGGGTTGGAAACCCAGATGCACGTCTTGCTAGCTATGTGAACTTGGACCTTTTGACACCCCAGCCTCAGCCTCCTGGGTTACCTGCTGAAGGTGGCCCCGCCTGGGTAGAGCTGGTGTGCGCAGCTTGTGAAGCGCTGGTGCAGGAGGGCTTGGGAGTTCAGGGTGGCCTTACTGGGTGAAGAGTCTGCTCACCCTTGAAGCACAGCAGGTGGTGCTTCAAGGACAGCAGGCACCTCTTGCAGTGAGTGTTGTGTAGTTGAGGGAAGGGGATGTGAGTGCTCGGAAGGCAGTGTGGAAAAGCTCAGATCCCTTCATGCTCTGACCCAGAAGTATTACCGCGACACTCCTGCTGTTGCCATATGAATTAAGAATAGCAGCCTTTTATGCTAAGATGCTTGCAGAGTCCAGTGTCAAACCTATGCCATAGGACAGGGGTGTGCTCGCGAGGGGGTGTGGCTCAGCGATAGAGCACTTGGCCTAGCATGTGCGAGGCCTGGGTTCCATCCCCAGCACAGCAGAAATAAAGTGCGTGCGTGTAAAATCTCAGAAACCTCAGTGTGTGACAGCTGACACGGGGTGTGTTCATTCACAGTTTCGACATCAAGAGTGATTATTGTAACCATCTACCTGTCTCACCCCTTGGCCTGTATGATGCGAGGTAAAGTGAGCTGTCACATGGGAAGCTCGCAACTGCAGCAGATTGGCAGAAGAGCATGGGGACTAGGAATGGCATGGGCAGTGGGCTGGAGTCCATGTGGAATGAACCTGAACTCTGCAGAAGGTGATAGGGTTCACTGAAGGGTATTGAAGTCCCACTGAGTGGGGCTGGGGGCTGACTGCTGTGATGGTGGCCGGCCATCATAAGGTTTTTTTGTTGCAATTTTTTTCTACTTAGGATAAATAATTTTTCAAAAAAACAATATAATAGGCCTGGAGCGGTGGCTCAACAGTTACGGCGCTTACCTGGCATGCACCAGGATGTGGGTTTGAACCCCAGCACCATGTACACAGATAAGTGTCAGAGCAATGAAAGCCACGTGAAAAACTAAATAAAGTTGATTCTCTTTCAAAAAAAAAAAAAGTAATACTTCTATAGTATTTTTTTGCATCTTTAAAACAATAAAAATCTAATTTAAAAATGCAGTTGAGTTAAATACAAAACAGCTGGAGGCCGTGAATTCTAATTGGAGATGTTTTCCATGAATACAGGTCTTGAGCATGCTAGGCAGTACGTAAGGTCACTCAGCAGTGCGTCTTCAGCTCACCATAAGAGATGCAGAGCGAGCAGTTAAATCAGAACACCATGCTGTGCCATTTGAGAGCCAGTGTAAACGCTGACAAGCGCTCTGAAATAATGGGGCTAGCACTACTATATGTTCCTGTTGCTAAATTAACATTGATTAATTGTTCTTTTCGTGAGCCTGGTTGTTTCAGTGCCAGTAAGAGAGATTTTCATGAGTAAAATTCGCTCCTAATGAGATGCATATCTTAATTCTACATTTTAATGAGTTTGGCAAAGCATGCACTGAAGTAACATCAGGCAAGGTCTGGAGTGTGTGCTTCACTCTGAGAAGACCCCCTCCTGCCCTTTCTAGCTCATCTCCACCCTGTAGGTTTGAGGCATGCATCTGAACAGATGTTTTTGTTCGTGAGTGTAATTGTAACTCTTTCTAATTTGTAGGAATAAGAGCATTCAGATGGCAGATAACAGGTAAGCCAAATGGACTTTGTTCATTGGAGTTTATAAAGTGTGGTTGGCAAGCGAGGGCCAAGCTGAATTCAGTGAGTTTCGGAGTCAAATGTAAATGTAACCACACTACAGCTGATGGATCATCTGTTGCTTGTGCATCTGAGCCAGGGAAGAAACGCTTCCAGCATGAACAGGTTCTTGGGTGTTGATGCCTAGCACATGTGAGGCTTTAACCCCCTCTCCACCCCAGGGGAACAGACTGACCTGATGTGGCTGCCCGTGGTCAAGGGAAGCGTATTTTGTAGGTTGCCCAGGGGTGCTTGGGTTGTGTCTTCGGTATCAGTCTTCTGGGGAAGGTATGTGCAGAAGACCCTCAGCTGTTTTCGTGGAGTGCCATTGTTTTTGGAGACTGTGCTGGCTTCAGTGTGCTGTGGGTGCCGTGTCACCTGAGCCAGGCTGCTCTGCTGGGTGGTACAAGCACCAGCCAGACATGGCAGGATTGGTTGGGTTGGTTGGTTTTAAAGACTGGGAGCAGATTTTTAAGGCAAGAGGTTGTAGAAACAGCACCTAAGAGGCTGTGACAAGGGCTGCAGGCTGGGGCTGTGTGTGTGAGAGGAGGTACCGAGTGGTGGGCATTTTCTTCAGGACAGGTAAGTCCCCTGGGGTGACAGCACATCGACAGAGTTCCTTCTCCCTGACACTGAGTTGCTGCAGACACCACTAACGTGTTAAACAGGCCCATTTGTGATGTCTTCACAGCTGTCTGGTAGTGATGCCTTTTGAACACTACTCTCAGTTTTTCAGATGATGCTCCTGCAGATGCTGGCCAAGCTGCTGAGATCGCAGCGGGCACAGGGCAGCTGGCCGCCCGGGAAGCAGCGTCCGAGGCCTCGCCTGCAGGTGCGTACCCCTTACTCCGGAACCTTCCCTGCCGAGATCTTAGGAGAGTCCTCCTCAAGATGAAAATCAGCCTCGTTTAGAGATGATTGCATGATGGGAGATCAGAGTCTACAAGCGAAAAGAGAAGCACAGCCCCTCACTCACCTGCCCCCCCCACCCCCCGGCTGGGCACCGGGCACACAACTCTTCATCTGTACCCTTACCTTCTCTCCCCCGGCTTTGGATTTGTTTTTGTTTTTTAAAAGGGACAGTGAGAGAATCAATTTCATTTAGTTTTTCATGTGACTGTCATTGCTTCAAAACTTCATTTTGTACATAGTGCTAAAGTCTGAACCCGTGTCCTCACACATGCCCGGCAAGTGCCGTAACCACTGAGCAACAGCTCCAGCCCCTCCCCTGCTTTGTTTTGAAGCAAATCCCACATGTCATGATAGCCATTAATTCACAGATGTGATATTTTTTCCCATTAAGAAGTTTTCTGGGGGCTGGAGCGGTGGCTCAGTGGTTTCGGCACTTGCCTGGCAAGCACGAGGACCCGGGTTCAAACCCCAGCACCACGTACACAACTAAGTGTTGGAGCAACTAAGGCCATGTGAAAAACTAAATAAAGTTGTTTCTCTCTTTCTCTGTCTCTCTCACTGTCCCTCTCTCTTTAAAAAAAAAAAACAGAAGTTTTCTGTATTTGTAACCATCCCCCAGCTGTCTGAAAGCATGTTGCGGGTGTCTCTTTCCTAAAGCAACCTAAGACAGGTTTCCTAAAAGGTACAGTGAGTTCTCAGAGCCATGGTGCTGTTAGCACAGCCCAGCATCTTAACCTTGATGGATGCCGCTCCAGGTGCAGTTGCAAGCATGGACCCTGAGGTTTGGTTAAGATGGTGCCTGCCTGGCTGCCGGTTGTGGTCCTTTGACCTGGCATGCCAGCGGTCCTTCCTCTCCTTCAGACCACCGCACACTGTGATCTTGCTGAGTCAGGAATGATGGCGGCTGTAAAAGGGCACCTTTCCAGTTCTGCCGTCCTGCTGCACACGACATACTGAAGAGCTCCCTTCCTTGGTCCCATTACCGTAGGCCTGGTGTGTTGTCATTTGCCACCATTGTCCTTGGTGTGCAGGTTATCCTGTTTGGCCAATAGGGTCTCTTGAGGCTGGCTTCATAAATCCTTCGGACATGTCCCCATAGGCTTTGGAGTCCCTCTGTCTTTGCAGCACTGTGTAATGTTCCTTGTGATGTGTAATCTTACCTTGAACTTGTCTTGCCCTGTGGTTTAGCATTTGTCCAAGGTGCCCAGTTCCTTTTAGTGGAAAAAGAACCTAGAAACCAGAAGATAGATGCTAGGTGGCAGTGGCGGAGCTGGAAGAGATGTGTCTGTGCACATGTGCAGTTCTTGGCCGTTCATGCACGCATGTGCAGTTTTAGAAATGCAGAATTGCACAGTGCTCCACTTCAGTGGTTGTATCACAGTTGAGCGGTTGGTGTTTGGCCTGCCCGCATTCTGTTAGCGCTCACAAGTGTGTCCTGCCTCTTGAATAAGCGCGGGTTTCTTTCTTGTGTTAATTTTCACCGAATACTTAGAGTCTGTGCCATGAATCAGGTATCACCCCACTGTGGTCATAGCTGAGTGTGGCAGTTTCCGCCCTGTGGGCATCTCAACACAGACGGCTCAGTGCAGGGATGTGGGAGCTATTGGCAGCAAGGGTGGTCTGGGAGTGTTGCGTGGAGGGTAGGTATGGGAGGAGAAGGATCTTTGTGTGGAGGCCTGCAGCAGAGCAGAGGAAATCAGCAGGCACAGTGCCCGTTTACCTGTGGTGAGAGATGGCTTTCTTGGCCTGGGTGAGCGAGGACACAAGTGGATGGATCCTATTTTGCCCGGATCACATTCCTGTCCTTGGTTTGTGGGCACCACCATGAGTCTTGGGTAGGGGGCTCAGTAACCAGAGGTGGACCACCTGAACTTGTCAGTTGTGAGGTTGGGGCTTAGCTACAGGAGAGAACCAAAAATTTTAAGTATCCCTGGCCACACACACAGGTTTAACAAATATATTAAATGCTTTTAAAATTAGTTTAAGCCGGGCTTGGTGGCACACCGATAATTCCAGTGAGTCCAGATGCTGAAGCAGGAGGATCACAAGTTTGGGGCCAGCCTGGGCAACTTAGCAAGACTGTACCTTAAAATAAAATGAAGAAGGGGGCCGGGGTGCAGCTCAGAGGTAGAGCACTTGGCTTAGCATATGCAAAGCCCTGGGTTCCATCTTTAACACCTCCAAGAAAACTGTTTTCAAAACACGCTTTTAGGAAGTCATTTGGTACATTTAGAAATTAGTGGCTGAGCAAAACTAAGTAGATAAAGTAGGTGATTTCTACTCTTGGCTGCTCCGTGCATATGTGTTCTAACTATTTTTGGTCTTTTTCTGACTCTTAAACAGAAAAGCTCACGGATCAGGTGATGCAGAACCCGCAGGTCCTGGCGGCTTTGCAGGAGCGACTTGACAACGTCTCTCACACTCCTTCCAGTTACATTGAAACGTAAGCACTCTGCAGTAAGGAGCGGGCCACTTGAACCACAGAATGAAGACCAGAGACTATTCCACCACCTCAGAATAGGGATAAGCGTGTTTTTCATTGTGCAGACCCAGCCTAGGAGAGCCAGGCAGGGGTCTGAGCTGCGTCCTTCCCTGTGCTTGGGTTCAAGTGTTATCTGCTAGGTGGTGCACGGTGCCACCCTGTGGCGGTTTAGAGAATTCCATGGATCCCAGGAACAGAATGTTGTCTGGCTCCCACATTAGCTAAGAGAAGGCCCTGGCTTCCCCACATGAGCCTGCACATGGTCGTGTTTTTGGCACAATGAGAACAAAGGGATGAGCCATTGCTGGGTCCCTTCTGCCGGGCCAGGGTTTGACCTCACGGGATGTCCCATCCTCTACATTGATTCTCCACTAGAGGGTGCTGGGGGTTCTCTTTGACTCTTTGGAGGGTTCTCTGGGGATTGCTTGGTGGGGAAGGCTTGTTTGGGTTTGGTTTGGTTTTTGCATGACATATAGAGACTGAAGTGGAGAGGGCTAAGTGGGGATTGCCTTCTAGCTTTCTGGCTTTGGAAACTGGGCAAGAAGCATTCACTGAGAAGAACTATGGATCTGACAAGGTTTGGTAGGCACAGAATCGGCCCCACATTGGTGCACTGCATGAAGATAAGTATATGCTTTCACCAGTGCCCAGGGTGCAAGGCCTAAGACCTTTGTTCCTCCTGATTGTGATCAAGGGCTTTGCTTTAAACACGACTGTCCAAAGTCCAAAAACATTTTTCATTTAAGTTATAGGACTACTGCGTAAAAACTAAAAAAGAGATTTGACATAGAACAGAATGGAAAGACAAAAAGCTCTTAGTCAATCTAACCGAGAAGCATAGTTGGCACGTTCACAAGGACTTCCGTGTGGTGCCGCC
Source organism: Aplodontia rufa (assembly GCA_004027875.1). Lineage (NCBI taxonomy): Eukaryota > Metazoa > Chordata > Mammalia > Rodentia > Aplodontiidae > Aplodontia > Aplodontia rufa. The sequence goes on from PVKS010002486.1 coordinate 41,291, forward strand.
TGGTCCTGTACAGCAGCACTTACTGATAGGCCGTGGTTTGAGTCCCCATCGGCTCATACTGTTGCTGGTTTTTCTGTTTGTTTCTGCAGTATGGGGATTGAGCTCAGAGCCACTAGGCCAAGTGCTTTACCACTGAGCTACGTCCTTGCCCTTTTTGGTTGTTTTGGGTACCAGGGATTGAACCCAGGGGTGCTTACCCACTGAGTCAAATCTTGAGCCCTACTTTTTATTTATTTTTTAAAGAGAGGGAGAGAGAGAAAGATAAAATCAATTTTATGTATTTTTTCATCTGGCCTTAATTTTTCCAACACTTAGTTGTGTGTGTGGTGCTGGGGTTCAAACTTGGGTCCTTGCCCTTGCAAACCAAGTGCTCCAACTGCTCAGCCGCCGCTCCAGCTCCCCTTTTCATTTTTTGTTTCGAGACAGAGTCTTGCTGAGTTGCTTTGCTTGGCTTTGAATTTACAATCCTCATGCCTCAGCCTCCCGAATAGCTGGGATATCAGATGTGTGCCCTCATGCCTTGGTTGTTTATCATTTTTCACATTTATCCATGCTGATGTTATCTGTGGACTTTGCAGCATGAATATTTGGTTATATCCTTAGGTGAATTCTTAGTGGTGTAATTACTGAATGCAAAGAACATGTCTAGGGTTTCCAATTGCCCTTAAGAAAGATGAGTCTGCAGGCTTCAGCACCCTTAGCCTCATCAAACCTTGCTAAGAAAAAAGTCTTAAAAACGTACATGCTTTGGGTTGTTTCACGAGATTGAACCTTTCTGTTTGACCGTGTTTTTCTTTCCTGAATTATCTTTTCAGCTTTCTTGGCCCCTGCTTTTCTCGTGGGATGTGTGTGCTATTAATGCTTTTGGGAGCTCATCTTCATAGTAAGGGGGTGAATTCCAAACCTAGCAAATTCACCATGCTGAGGTTGAGAACGTGCCCTTGTTTGGCAGGCATAGGAACTTTTCCTTTCCCACTCCTCCCTAGCTTACCCAGAGCAGTCAAGAGGAGAATCAATGCACTGAAGCAGCTCCAGGTGAGATGTGCACACATAGAGGCCAAGTTCTACGAGGAGGTCCACGACCTGGAGAGGAAGTATGCGGCCCTGTATCAGCCTCTGTTTGACAAGGTGAGTGGAGCTCGCTGGCTCTTCCAGTGGGTGAGGTGGCCACTGGGGACCTGCTGGCCCTGTCTTGTCACCAACTCTTGAGTGCCCTGAAGCCTCAGGTTCTCATAGGGTCTCATCTTCCCACAGAGGAGAGAATTCATCACTGGTGACGTGGAGCCGACAGATGCGGAGTCAGAGTGGCACAGTGAAAACGAGGAGGACGACAAACTGGCTGTAGGTTTTGGAAAAGAGCAAGTGTAGTAACGTGTTGTGTTGGGGACAGGAGATGTGGTGATTTGGTCATCAGTCAGCTTTCCAGAGGGTGCTCCAGCTCTATAACCACCGAGCCACTGCACCAGCCCCTACACCCCATTTTAAACAGGCTGGGTTTTGAGGGCTTTGTTTTGGCTTGGTTTGGTACTGCTGGGGATTGAACCACCTCACAGAGCTCAGGTTCTTAGCACAAGTGAGCCACTTGTTCCTTACCGTTTTCCTGCTCATGTGTCCAATCTGAAGGTCTCATCTGGTGACAGGTGACCCACCAGTTAGCACTGCACAGCCTTCCCGGTCTGCTGGCGTTTTTCCACCTCTGGCCTTCCCCTTGCTGTGACGTTGTGTCATGAGTTGCTTCTGGATGTGGTAGCTTGAATGCTTTGTGTGGAGATGACAACCTGGAAGGAAGAAGAGGCTCCAGTAGGAGTCTGTGCAGTGTTCTGAAATTACAGTCTCCATTCTACCTTTGAACTGTGTATAAATTTGTGTTTGTATTTTATAGGGAGACATGAAAAATAAAGTCGTCATTGCCGAGAAAGAAGCAGAAGCAGCAGCAGCAGAAGAACCAAATCCCAAAGGCATCCCGGAGTTCTGGTTCACCATCTTCAGAAACGTGGACATGCTCAGTGAGCTAGTGCAGGTGAGCAGCTGCCTAAAGTGGCTCCCCGTGCTGTCACCTGGGGGTGGAGAGGTATTTGCGGTGGCTGGGAAGGTGCTTTCTGTGGGCAGGCGTTTGTGCAGCAGTCCTGATCCCTTGGGAGGCTGTTCGCAGATCTAGGCCATTCACCTGCCGTGAGTAGCAGGGAGCGGGGGCTGGCAGGAGGCGAACTGTATCTTACGTGTCTCCTCCTCAGGGTGGTTTGGAAATGGCTTTGTGCCTCTCAGTCCATAACATGTTGCTCGTACATACTGAAAAGTCTGGGTAGTTTTTTTAACATAAAGGAGTAGCCAGCCTTTCTGAATCTGATTTATCTACCTTCCTGTAACGAAATAGCTAACCAGCTAAGAGGTAATATTTGACTTTCCCTGAAATGAGTTACGATAGAAGTTTCTAGACTACAGAAACAGGTCTTGCACTGAGCCTTCTTGACTGACTTGCTGCACATTCAGTCACAGGTGGCACAGCTTCTGCTCTGCCCATGGGGCTGGTGCGTCTTGCCCAGGGCCTGAGCTGCCGGCCCCGCATGCAGCTACCTCGTGACCTGCATGGGGCTTTATGAAACTTGGTGATGGTTTTGAGAGTGTCTCGTGTTGCTGTCTCCACTGCGTACCTTGCCTGTCCTCCATCCTCAGTCCAGACTTAGCAGCAGATGGAAAGAGCAGCTCAGTTCTCACTCTCTCTTCAGTGCAGTCTCTGAAGTAGAACAGCCTTGGTTTTCCTGATCCGAGCTTCATTTTTGTATGAAAGATGGGGTTAAAGAAGATAAACCATACTTTTTGAAGAATGCTGTGAGACAGAAGTTTAGAAAGATTAAATATCTACCTGACCGTGTATTAGACTCACCTGGGCAGCTTTTAGAACTACTTAGCAACATCAATGCTTCCCTGACTGCCCCCAGGTCAGTGAGACTTTGTAGGTGCTTTTGATTTCTTTTGGTTGTTTTGTGGTGATGGGGATGGAACCCAGGGCTTTAAGCAGGCCAGGCTAGCGTGCTACCGCTAGGCTGCACCCCAACCCTGGAGGTGTTATATGGAAGCTGTTCACATGATCCGAATGTATTCCCGAGGTTTAAAAATCCCATGACAGCTGGGCACAGTGGCTCAGCAACTCTGGAGGCTGAGGCAGGATTACAAGTTGCAGGTCAGACTGAGCAACAGAGTGAAAACTTGTCTGAAAATAAAAAGGGCTGGGGATGTGGCTCAGTGGTGAAGCACCCGTGGATTCAATCCCCAGTACCCACTCCCACCCACCCCAACCCCCAAAAAATAGCCCATGTTGGGAGTAGGAAAAGACAACTCAGGTTAGTTTTTCTGGACTTTGTGGGGGGAGGCTGGTGAACAGACAGGTTGTGGGTGTGGGTCAGGGTGGGGCCTGTGAGTGTCTGTGTTCGCCGCTGCCCTGGGAGTGCCTACACTGCTGGCTAGGACACTTTGACCAAAGCAAGGCTTCAAAGCGCTGAGCTTCTCCATGCAGACACAGGTGACTGGGTGGGGAGATCTAGTGGCCATGGGGGCTGCTGGGGTGCAGCTGCTACATTCCATGGCAAGCGTCAGAAGAGCTGGGAACCACTGTGCTGGGATTGAAATGGCTCTCATTTTCTGTGTGGAGATGGATGTCACTTGTCCTATCACTCATGACAGTGTGTAACTCGTTGTTCACGTTAAATCCAAGGATGGGATTGACTTGTCCTTCAGTCTGTCCCTGGGGATAGACGGATTCCTGCAGGTGGGGCTGTGAGAATCAGGGAAGCAGCTTTGTGGACTGAGCGCCAGATGCTCCTGTTTCTGCTCTGCGTTTCAAATATGCCTTAGGCCACTCAGGGTTCCCAGCTCAGAAGGGACATGGTGGCTGAGGGAGTAAGAACATAATGGAGGTTTTGTGGGTTTGAGGGCAGTGTCGCAGGTCGCTGCTGCTTTGAGAGCCCCCCTCCCCCGCGCACGTGTGCTGTCTCCTTGGAAGCTGTGAGTATGCTCTTGTTGCAGCTGAAACCCAGCTCTGTACCAGGTGGTAGCGTGTGTGGCAGAACCAGTGCTGCCTGGGTCTGGCATTGAAGATGTGGCTGCTCGTGCCAGGGTGGCCTTCCTTTAACACTGTATGGGCTATTTGTTTAGAGCCCTCCTAGGTAGCTTTTTACTATGCTGGCCTTTTACTGCTGCTGTTCTTTGATATCAAAAGAACTTAAAATTGGGAAGTTAGCAGTTTTCAGTTTCACTTCTTAAAAGTGAGTGGAACCTGGAGAACCCTGTGCTCCACACCAGACTTTAGGATGAAGAGACAACCGCACATGGGCATGTGTCGCCAGGCCTTATCATTCTGCTTCATCTCTCGTGGACTCTGTAAAGTGACAGGTTTTGCCAAGCTCTGAGTTTATTTAAATACCAGTCACTTTAGAGTGTACAATCACATATGAGTTTTAATTTCTTGCAAGTTGGACTGCGGATGCGCTGGGCCTTGCAGATTTGGTATCTTTACTATCATGGGTGGGAAGTGACCACCAAGGCCAGCAGTGTGGATTGAGGCACTTGTCCTCTTTGTTGTGCAGTGGCAGGTGGCACAGGAGAGCAGGTATGAGAAGTACAGTCCCAAGGTCTGCTTTGGTGGTCATCCTTGTGCCAGGCCAGAGATAGATGGCACCTGATTCTTGGCATGTTGTTGCAGCCATAATTATTGGGAAACAAATTGGGGTGGTCAAGAGAAACGAAAGCCAGATGAAAGAAATAAACAAAATTGATCCTTTCTCACTCACTCACTCTCTCTTGGGTGTGGGGGGAAGCCGACTAGAATTTTTTCTCTTTTTTCATTAGGAATATGATGAGCCAATCTTGAAACACCTGCAGGATATTAAAGTGAAGTTTTCAGACCCTGGCCAGCCTATGGTGAGTTCCAGCTGAGCTGCGGTGCCTGTGGGACCTGGAGTCAGGAACAAGAAGAACAGACCCTGTCGCCCATTGCCATGCAGCCCTGAGCGCAGTGCTCAGTAGGGTCAGGCTAGTGGCGTGGCCTTCCTGTGCCTCACTTTGCACTGGAGTTGGGAGTCTGAGTGGATGAATGGCCAAGTCCTGCCCCTGGGCATGTGGTACGCAGCTCCTCAGGAACCTGTTGTAGAAGGATCCTGGAGCCCACGGGTTCCAGACCAGCCTGGGTGACACAGTGAGGCCTCATCTAAAAGTAAAAGAAAAGGAAGGGGCACCTACACAGAAGCCCCAGGCACCAAGGACGGGGCCAAAATGCGATTGCAGATGTGGCTCGAATACGTTCTCCAGCTCCAAAGCGAGTCCCACAGGAGTGTCCATGGGTGCACCTGTGTTCCTGGTCACGGCCTCAGCCACCTGGTACTCCAGCTGCACTGTTCGTAACCTGTCAGCCTTGCTGTAGCTGATGGGTTCCATTCCAGTGCCACAGCATCTCTATCCAGCGACACATGACTGACTGACTGACTGGTGGCTCTCAGTTTCAGGTCTTGGAGACAGTGTTGAGTGACGGGCTATGAGACAGGGATCCTTGGGGTCAAGACCTGGGACTGAGACCAGGACCGGTGTCTGCATCCCTCGCTCCCGTGCGCGAGCAGGGGCTGCCATCCTGCCCTGTGGCTGTAGTGTCTGTCCCCACTCCCCTGTCCCTCTTTCTGTGGTGTGCTTTGCCTTCTGTCGGCTACTCCAGTTGGTGTGCAGGGCCCCTGCACTTGTGAGGTTCTGTGTCTTCCGTGCTTCCTCCAGAGTGGACGTGCCCGTTTTAGGCCAGGTCCCTTCTCAGTGGACGCTCTTTGGGTGATTCCCTGGTCCCTCTTCTCCCTTTCTTGGCGTCATCTGGTCCTCCACCTCACGAGACCCACGGACTGGAACCTAGGGTGCAGGCATGTGGCCAGTCACCTCCTCTCCTCTCCTCTTGCCTCCTCACATGTGCTGCTTACGGATAACATAGACAGCACAGGCAGCAAACACTCGTGTTCAGCTCCAAGCAGCTTCCACGTGGCACACGTGGCCTCTGCTCTTAGAGGTAGCACCCAGGGTCTAAGAAGGAAAGCAGAACCGCCTCATTCCCAAGGGCCTGGGGCACGGCACAGACTGGCTGGGAGTGTGGCCCACTTACCCATCTGCTGCTGATCTGCCACGCGAGGTTCCTTCTGTGTGCTGAGGTTGGGAGCTGGCCCACCACCTGCTGTGGTGCGGTTTGCCTTCAGTCAGCAGCCTGTTGGCTTTGTAGTGTTAGGGGCAGGCAGCACGTGTGCTAGTCAGGGGCTCTTCCTCTGAGCCATATCCCAGTCCTTCTCACTTTGAAACAGGGTGTAAGTAGTCCAGACTGGCCTCAAACTTGCGACGCTACTGCCTCAGCCTCCTGGGCAGTTGGAACTAGAGATGCACACTACACCTGGCTTAAAGGGTGGTTTTTGCACTTGTTTTTTTTTAGTAAAGATCCATTTCATCTTGTTTTTTAAATCCAGAGTGGCCAGTCATGGAGAGTCCCCACGTGCCTGGCACATTAGGAGCCACGTCCCTGTGAGGTCATGAGAAGTGGGAGGAGCAGCACTGAGAGTGCACAGCTGCGCCTGCAGGCGGTGGGGTGATGGGCAGTCCTCCCTCTGGGCCTCGTCCTCCTGAGCCAGCGGTTAGGCAGGGCCTTCGTTCACTCCTGCTGCGGTAAGGTCGCTCTTGACTAAGCAAAGGCAGAGGACAAGGGGGAAACAGGAAGAAATGTGGCAGAAGGAAGGAGAAATGACCCCACCCCTACAGGAGCAGTGTGTGGCGGGGGACCAGATCCAGCAGTGTGCCAGGGCCTGCCCACCCCAGGCTGGCTGTACCTGGCCTTGACACCTCTGGAGCAGCCTCCCGCTGGGCAGTGCTCAAGCATGGTGCCAGTGTTCCCCACAGCTGGTGGGTGACATGGAAGTGCTGGGGTCTAGCACACTGTGCCAGGACCGGCCCTGGTGAGGTGCAGTTGACAGTCTGCAGGTGATGGCCTGCCATCTGGATGGGTTCCTCTGGCAAGATGGAGTCCTGGAAGTGAATGCTTGTTGTTAGTACGCTGGTACTGTCTGGGTCCCAGGATGTTGGAGTGCACCCCCAGAGAAGGGCACCTCGTTCCCTCTCAATTTTGTGTCTTGTGGGTGAGCGTTCTCTGGCTGCCTTCTGTGCACACCTGTGTCTGCTTCTCCAGCGTGCCGGCTCCCTTGGATCTGCTGAGTGCTGTACGAGCGGAGGCCTGCTCTGTCCTCCTGCATCTTGCTCCTGCCCAGCAGCGTGCGTCGCCGCCTTCACCGGGTGGTGGGGGTACCCATTTCCCCTGAGGGCCCTGTCACTAGTTGGTAGGTTTGACGAGGTGCTTACTTGGAGTTTCTGCTTTAGTCTTTTGTGTTAGAGTTCCACTTTGAACCCAATGACTACTTCACCAACCCAGTCCTGACGAAGACGTACAAGATGAAGTCGGAGCCCGACAAGGCCGACCCCTTCTCCTTTGAAGGTCCTGAAATAGTGGACTGCGATGGGTAAGAAATGCACTCCTGGGACAGGAGAGAGAGGATCAATTTTATTTAGTGTTTTGTGTGATTTTTGTTGCTTCCACACTTAGCTGTATATGTGGTGCTAGGGTTTAAACCCAGGTCCTTGCCCATGCCAGGCAAGCACTCCAACCACTGAGCCACCATTCCAGCCCCCTGGCTTCTCTTGAAACTAAAGCAGGAGATAGTTTTGGAATTTTATGGCAAAAAGTTAAAAAGCAGAAATAACGTAAAGTCTTGTACTTGTCTAAAAGCTCAGGAAAGATTTAAATGCAGTAGTATTGGGGTGTATAGTACAGACCGGTAGCTGAGAGGGGGATGGGTTTCCTAGGCACCTTCAGTTGAAGTTCTTTGGGGAGGGCAGGTATGGGGATTGAACCTAGGGTGCCCCACCACCTAGCTATGTCCCCAGCCCTTTATTCTTGCTGGATTGCCGAGTCTGGAGCTTGCGACCCTCCTGCAGCTGGGATTATAGGTGTGTGCTTCAGTTTAGCTGGGCATGGTGGTTTGATCCCCAGTACTGCCGAAAAAAAGACCTGCAGATTTGAGGAATGAATGTCAGTGCTGAGCAGTGTTGATCTAGTGGTTGCTTTGGAAATTGGCAGCATATTTGCTATTTGACTTAGCTTGATTTCGTCTCTGTAGACCACCAAGGGCAGAATTTCCCTTTGAATTAAGTCTTCTTGTTAGATTTGACTATTTGGGAAATTGAACCGAATTTTTGTTGTTGCAAATTTCCTGGGCTCATGTGACTGAAGTGATGTGGAAAGATCACCATGGTTGAGGGCCATCACGTGAGGAAGGGCCTGTCCTGTCCAAGTGTGACCTTGCACGGGTGATGTGCTGCTGCTGCCAGGGTTCACCCGTGTCAGAGGTGGGCATCCCAGGCCATGTGCTGCCCTGTTGTCCTGCATGAATGGTGACTCCACGTGTGCTGTGGGCTCAGGGGCAGCAGACTTGAGGCCTTGTCGCAGGAAAAATACTTGAGACTCCTGGGACCTCTCAGAAGTGTGAGCTGCGGCAGCAGTGGCACTGTCAGCTCTTCCAGGCCAGGCTCGAGCTGTTGTACTCCTATGTGCGGAGTGTGCCCCACAGCGGCTGTGTCCCTGCAGGTGCGCTATTGACTGGAAGAAAGGAAGAAATGTCACAGTAAAGACCATCAAAAAGAAGCAGAAGCACAAGGGCCGGGGCACTGTCAGGACCATCACGAAGCAAGTCCCCAACGAGTCATTCTTCAACTTCTTCAGTCCTCTGAAAGGTCTGTTGTTGGGCTGTTTGTTGTGTGACCTAGCTCTCTCTGCGGGGAACGGTGGCTGCCTGCAGGGCACTGGGACCGTGGGGGTAGCACTGTCATCGGCAAGGTCTTTCTCACCTTGGTGCACGTTAAGGAAACCGAAGGGAACACCTCCTCTGCTGCTCCTAGGTGCCTCTGCCTGCCTGGGGAGCCAGAGTCACCCTCCCGGACTCCTCCTCAAATACTGCTAGGACTCTTAGCACACGCTTCCCTCCTTCCTCCACCACAGACAGAAGTAGAGCTCCCTCCTGGTAACTCTGGCTCTTCCTTGGCACCCAGTGTGCGGGCGCATAGCACAGGGGCTCCTCCTGCTTCAGCACCCTCTTTACTTGTTCCATTGTTTGGGGATTTTTGATTCAAAAACCAAAAACTCTAGATTCAGCCCTGGAGTGCTTTATTTCTAAGCCATATCCCCAGTCAGTATTTTAAGACAGGGTCTCACCGACTTGCCCAGCAGACCTGATATGTGGCCTCCAGAGTCACTGGGATAATAGGTATGGTCATCACACCTGGCAGCACATACAGTTTTGCAGGGCATGAGTTAAATCCCTTGTGGCCCTAGTGAACCCAGAGACCTGTGTGGGCCTCTAATAGGCCTTCTCTCCTGGTGACCCTTTAGGCTGCACCCAGCTTTCCCATGCCTTGGCTCTTTTCTGGTGGGCTCTGGAGAAGCATGGGCAGCAAGCAGCCTGTAACTGTGCAGGTGGAGCAGATGAGGTGGCTGAGGGCAGCTTTGGAAGTGGGTGGGCTTGTGAAGGTGCCCTTGAGCTGCCAGGCATCCATTCTGTGCATGCTGGCTTTAGAACGTTCTGGGTGTCGGTGTAACGCAGGTTTATTTTGCCTTTTCTTTTTCTAGCCTCGGGGGATGGAGAATCGCTGGTAAGATTTATGTTATTGTCAGAAGTCTTGTTTCCCCGTCGAAGCCCCTGTCTCCTGAGTGCGTGCCGACCCTTTCTAAGCCATTGCTGCTCCGTTAGGCTCTGGGGTTCATGTGACGTCCTTATGCCTCGGGCTTGGGAGAAGTGTGTTCTGCATGTCAGCTTCAGGAGCAGACAGACAGATGTCCTTCAGCCCAGTCCATTCCATTTGGAGCTCTGATGCCCTCTACTCCGAAACCCGCAGGCAGGGAGAAGAGCCATTGGCCCTGACCTCCCGCCTGTTCTGCTGTTCTGTTTCTTAGTTCCTTTGAAGCTACCTAAGGTCATTTTAAATGGCTTTGGTGTATGGTAGCTGCCACCGAGCAGTGTGTAAATTTGTTGTTCACAGTCTGGTAAAGCAGAGCGAGGGGATCAAGTGAATGTGTTATCCCACTGAAATGAACTGGTGTTCTGGTTTTTCCCTCTCAGGATGAAGATTCTGAGTTCACGTTAGCTTCAGATTTTGAGATTGGACACTTCTTCCGTGAGCGGATAGTGCCGCGAGCTGTGCTGTACTTCACTGGGGAGGCCATAGAGGACGATGACAATGTATGTGGCTCAGGGATGGGGCAGGGTGGACTGCCCTGGGAGCTCAGCCTCTGTGGGCCCAAAGGGAAGGAAGTCCCATTAGAGCCTCAGATTTACATGGCATGCTCGACAAGCTGATTGGTCCCCGCTGCTCTCACAGGTCTGGCAGAGGGGAACTCTGAGAAGCTGGGGTCTGAGCCTGTCAGCCCCAGCCACCTAGTCAGCCTGCGTGCTGACTTGCCCAGCTATGTTCCATGGAAAGCCTCAGATGCGTAAGGAAACCCCAAATGGTGACTGGCTGTGGTCTCGTGCTAGCCTGGGGCATTGCAGCTGCGAAATAGACCTTTATCCCCAGCCAACAGGCTCTAAGCTCTGCTGAACAAGCCATCAGCTGTGGATAGGCAGAGACGGTCCCCATGTGACAAGGCTCATCTTGATTGCTGGAGGTGCTTTGTTGTGCAGCCTCTGCTCTGCTGTTAAAACACATAGGCTCACTTCTCCCAAGGTTTGCTGAGGCTTCGTGTGGGCCCCGGGCTCAGGCAGGACCTAGTGGCCTGGCCCCTTGGCACCCTACCCATGTGCTCCTCTAGCAGTGGCAGGATGACCAACCATTCTGGTATATCAGGTGGGAGCATTTAGACTTGTCATTGACTTCTGAAATACAGCTGCTCACCCTTAGGCTTGCGGTGGTTCGAGGGTCAGGATGCAGGGACACACAGCTCAGCGGAGGGCCCGTGAGGCACAGAGCAGCTGCAGGTGTTGGCATGTGGTGGTGACTCGCAGATCCAGGTCAGCACTTTGCAGAAGAGTTTTCTCTGGATGTGGAACTGTCGTACCTGCTCTGTCTAGTGCAGTCAGACCGACCACAGGTGCCACTTGAGGTGTTAAAATGTGACTGTTGTGACCCAGGAAGTAGTTTAGTTTATGTAAGTGCAAGGGCTGGTGGTCATTTCCTGTGGACATTGGAAAGCTCATTTGCTGCAGGTCAGTGGTCTTCAGCTCCTGATGACACCATGGATTTGCAAAGCCCTGTGGGTAGTGTGTTGCTGGCCATGGACGAGAGCGCTCCTGGTGAGGTTAGGAGTCCTTATCCTGCCGGTCAGTCAGTGGTGTGAGTTCTCTGCCTGGGTTCTGTAAAAGGCCATGCTAGCACTGGTGCCACTTTTCTGTCAAGCGCTTGGGTTCTGGCAGGTACTGGCGTAGGTGCAGAAGGAAGTGGCCGTGGGTGTTCTTCGACAGCCCCGCAAGACCCACTCTGAACACCTGTTAGAGGCATGTTCCCCAGGCTGAGCGGCTGGGACCCAAACCTCTGGGATCTGGGAACCTGCGTGTGAAGCTACCCAGGCTTGGCTTTCTAAAGTGCCAGGCTTAAAATGAAGGCTCTCCCTGCACAGCCACTCAGGAAACAAGAGGAAGCATGCCTCTGCAGCCAGATCCCCTGGCTCCGCGGCCAGCGGCCATGGTGGGCTTCTGTTAGCCTTTGCCTTTAGCCTTGTGTTTGGCCCTTGAATCTAAGCATGACCAGCCATGTGTTGGACAGCGGCTGTGTTGCAGAGGTTCCACTGTGAAAAGCACTCGGGGCCAGACTTCCTTTGTGCGAATATAAAAGGATGCCAGAGTCCCTGTATGTGACAAAACAACACTTCTAGCTTGGCCTTGCACAAAATCAAGAGCAAACCAGCTCATCACTTTGCAGACATCCTCTCCTGACCACCCTGCTTCAGCTGGAAGACGCTGGGCCCAGCATGTCCAGTAGCAGGCAGCTCCCTTGGTCCCTCCCCATGCCTAGCTCTTGTTTTGAGTGACTTTCAGTTCCCCGTATCTTTTGAAAATGCAGAGCTCACAAGCACGTGTCCTCTGGTCTGGGCAGGCGGTGTGTGGCCCCAGAACCTGCAGCAGCTTCCCTTCTGCCTCCAGAGTTCCTGGGTGGAGCCAGACCTGTGGCAGCAGCCAGGCCTTCTGCTCTGTGGGCCAGACTGGTGGGGTCACTTGCTGGGGCTGGTGTCTAGGGCAGCGTGACTGTAGTTTTACACACCTAAAAAAGTTTTTCTTCTTTCTCCCCCTCCAGTTTGAAGAAGGCGAGGAAGGAGAGGAGGAGGTAAGGAATGGAGCCAGATCTCTCCCTAACCTTGTGTGGCTCTGGCCTTCTCTGCCTGAAGGGTGTGGTCACAGGCCCCACTGTGCCCACTCCCTGTGGGGTGCCTTGACCCTCGGCCCCCACCCCAGCAGCTGAGGGAAGCACTTGACTTGGGCTGCAGTGCTGCCCGTAGTTTCAGACCCTGCACTTGGCTTATGAAAATAGTTGCTTAGTAGGTCGCATCTGCTTGCTCAGAGGTGCATCCTTTGCAGGGTTGTCTGAGGGTGCAGCCCTGAAGCCAGGGTCGCTTCCATTTGTTTGTGGGTAGTGGACTTCAATAGAAGTTCGATTCAGCCTTCAGTCAGCCTTTCCAGCTAACCCACACTCCTTTTAACAGGAATTGGAAGGTGATGAGGAGGGAGAAGAGGAGGAGGATGCGGAAATTAACCCCAAGGTTAGTTCCTTTTGAGCTCCCCAACCTGGCTGTGGTACGCTGTTGGCACTTTTTAAAACATTCTCCATTTTAAGGCAGTGGCATTAAGAACGTGTAGTTGTGTTTATTGTTTTCTACTGAGAAAAGGTAAAATAGGTAAGAAAAATATTTGGATGAGGAACTTTCCAGACCCCTTGATGTGACGGAGTGCCAGGTCCAGATGTTCAGGCAAGCGCTTTCAGGTCTTCCTGTGCCACGTCTCACCTGCATAGACACGTTCAGTAGAGCACCCTCAGTTTCCAGTTCTTCTAGGGATTGAGTTCACGAAGCACACGGATCAGCTCTGCAGTGTTGGGGAAAGCGCACGGGAGGAGTTTCAGGGGCTGCGTGTGGGCAGTGAATGGAATGCGGAAGCGTAGGCACTAGTTCAGGTGTACTTGGTGGACACTAAGATATCCTGGCTGTCTCGGATCATTTTAAATAAATGGGAAAACTCACGAGGGAAGGCGTTTTAAAAGCACGGCCGACGAGCTGCTCCTCATTTTGCTGTGACTGTAGGGTCTTGTTATGGCCCAGCTGCTCGCCAGCAGTCCTGAGCTGCGAGTGGTGGGCTTCTCTCTGGAGCAGTATGCCCAGCTCCCCTGTGTTTTAGGGGCGGGGTGTGCAGTGGGCTATGCCGCCCCAGTGTCCTGTGGTCTGTTCTGTGTCTCTGACCTGCTGTTCTTCGCTATCTGCTCGTATGCATGGATGGAGTTTGGGTGTGGGGCCCAACACTGAAATGAACACATGCATGCGGTGGGTCCCTTGGCGAGGATAGACAAGGGCTGTAGGATGCCCATTCTTCAGGGACTGTACCATGGGTCCTGGGCACCATGCTGCAAGAGTGCGTGCTCAGCCCTGTGGTGGCAGGCCAGGGCTGAAGGCTCCCAGTTGCAGCTGATGCACGGAAGCCGGTGGGCGTGTGGTGGCCCTGAGGCAGGTGTGGGATGGGGCTGCCCTGTGGGCTAAGTGAGCAGGGTGGTCCTGTTGTGGTTAGAGGGCTGGGACCACAGATGGCTGCCAGGTCCTCACCCTTGGGCCCTTGCTGTGTGTGGTGCTTGTCTCACTGGTCCTCTGTTTCTTCCCTTTCCCGTGTTGCGTGTCCTCTTCTGTCCCCTCCCACACATGTTTCTGTAGGAGTGTCTCCCAGCTGACCCCGGGTAGTTGGCATAGAGCAGTTCATGTGCTGACCCCTGTAGCCTTGGATTCACTCCCTGGGTAGGGGAGTGGCTGGGGCATTGGTGGCTGGCCCATTGACTCTCCACCTGCTGTCCTTGGCTCATGATGCCACGTCTGTCCCCTCACATGCCCTGTTTCAGAGCAGTTGCTACCAGGGGTGTCTGCAAGCAAGAGGGAGCCAGGAAGGGAGGAATTGCTGCTGTCAGGGTGCAGGTGATGGTCTGGGCTGCTGGAGGTGCTCAGGTTCAGTACTTTGCAGCCCTTGAATATGAGGAGAATTGTGGCTGTCTCCTCCTGTATAATTTGTGCATTCCATTACCTTTTATGCTGACAGTTCCTTTCTTCAATTTTTTTCCCATTTAGGTGTAATTTTTGTCTGTTAATCATTCATACGTTCCTAGGTAAGGTGGAATCTGTTTGTACCTAACTTCCAATCTGCTGGTCTGTACTGTAGCCTGTCTGTTGTTGGACTTGGGAGACACACTCGGTGTGCTGCAGGGCGCCACCGGGCTTTCCACGGAGAGTTCCTGTGCAGGGCTCTTGGCTGTACTTTCAAACCCCACAAGCGGAACTTGGATTTGGTGTCTGTTTTCTGAGCCAGGGTTTCTTGCTCACCAGGGAACAGCCCTGTAGCTCCAGTGGCCTTCTTGGTGATGACAGTACCCCTTTCCAGGAGGGACAGAATGGGAGGTCTGGGGTCAGCAGCTTGCAGCAGCCACAAAAGCCAGCATCGACGAGGGCGGCTTGCGGAGGCGGTGGAGAGCCAGCTGTAGGTGGAGTGGGCCACAGAGAGCATGGGGAGCTCCTTCGGCCACCAGGGCAGGTGGCAGTAGGATTGGGAGAGGCTCTTGCCAATTACCAGACCCTCCACAGAGGGAGGAGCAGGTAGAAGCAGGCAGCACCATGGGAAGCCCATGCAGTTACCTCCGCAGCCCCGCAGAGCTCCTGCTTGTGGGAGGTGGGCACTGCTATACAAGGGCTGCCCTGGACCTGGCACCCTGTGAAGGGTTGCCCCAGCACTTGGACGCCAACAGTCAGTTTGAAGCCAGTCCTGATGCCTATCTCCATCCAAGTTCAGCATGCTCTGAAGGGCCTGGCCTGCCTTTGCCCAGACCATGGCGGCAGCCTGGACCATGGCCCCTCATTCCCTGGCACAGCTGGTGCAGTCAGTGTTAGTGGCCTGTGTTTACCCTTCCTTGGGCTGACTGGTCTCCTAGAAGCCCACCTGTAAGGGTGCTGTGGGGTGGGCAGGGTTTTAGACAGGTTGCTCCCTTTTAAAACACCAATTCCCCTCTTAGTAATCACGTTAGCATTGAGTGAAAAGCTCTAATTAGAACTAGTGGTGCTGGAGCTGTAGCCCTGGTAGAGCACTTGGCCTAATGTGCAAGGCCACAGGTTCAATCCCCAGAACAAAAGAAAAAGCTGTGAGGTGGCAGGCTGCGCCCCTTGAGTTGCAGTTGTGTTCTGCACGGGTCTGTCACTTGCTAGCAGTATGATCTTACTAATGAAATTCACCCTGCACCAGCTCTTTAAGGCTTCTGTGGTTTCTCTTTAGGGTTCTTTTGGTGCAGGGTGGAACCTGAACCCAGGTCCTGTTGTGTTCTAAAAGTGCTTTTTTTTTTTTTAAAGAGAGGAAAAGAAAGAGAATCAACTTAATTTTTTCATCAGGACCTTGTTTCCGCAATGCTTAGTTGTGTATGTGGTGCTGGGATTTGAGCCCAGGTCCTTGTGCATGCCAGGCAAGCACTGTATCTGCTGAGCAACCTCTTCCACCCCTCTTTTTTATTTAGTTTTTTAATGGTACTGGGAATTGAACCCAGAGACGCTTTGCCACTGAGCTACACCCCAGCCTTTTTATTTTCTTTTGAGGCAGAGTCTCACTAAATGCCTAGGCTGGCCTCAACTTTGAGCTCCTCCTGCCGCAGTGTCTGAGTTGCTGGGATTACAGGCGTGCTGGGCATGCCTGGCCTAGGCACACCCTCAATCTCCAAGCTGTGCTCCCTGCCTTGGTTTTATTTCAGACAGTAGATGCTGCATTGTTAAGCCAGGTTAACCTGGCTTCCTTTGTGCCATAGGATGCTCACGCAGCACTCTCCGCTGTGGAAGTGCATTGATTCGTACACTGTACGCAGAGATGTGGAAGCTCCTGATCCCCAGCACCCTGCCTCTCCCTGTAAGACCTTAAATGGTTTAATTTTTTTATCTGCAGTGCTGGCGGTAGAATCCAGGGCCTTCTGTGCTGGACAATGGCTCTGCCCCAAGCTGCAACACTGCACCGCAGCCCTGGCTTCTGTCTTCTTGCCTAGACCCTTGGCACACTGCTGTCCTGCCCCTGCCACACCTGCACAGGGCACCCCCTGCCTCCTAACAGTCTCAAGGCCAGCGGCGCAAACTTGTCCACTGTGTTGGGCCACCTCTGGGTCCAGCCTCCTTAGTCACACTGACAGCATTCAGTTACAGCCTTTTGGCCCAGGCATTGGTTAGTCGGAGCAATTCTGACCAGGGTTTAGGCCTTTGCGCAGACTGCCACCGTGCTGGGCAGTTTCGCAGGTGGGTTCTAGCTCAGACCAGGGATGCAGTTCTTCCTTGATGCTTTTATGGATCCTTCATGTGCTTTTCGTCCTTTAACTGCCTTCTCAACGTGTGAACTGGAGTCCCAGCTTTGGTATTCTTACCTTGGGTGTTTTTGGTTTGGGTTTGGGAGGTGCTGGGGATTGAGCCCAGGGTACCCTACTGTTGAGCTACACCCCCATCCCTCTGTTTTATTTTGAGACGGGTCTTGTTAAGTCACTGAGGCTGGTCCTGAACTAGCCATTCTCCTGCCCCTACCTCCTGAGTGGCTGGGATCACAAATGTGACTGCTGCCCCAACCAGACATTGTCTGGAAACACATGGCACAGGCCTTTCTGAGGCCCTGTAGGCTTGCTGAGTTCCAGTCAGTAATTTCTTAATCTTAGCTGCCAAGAATTCTGGGTCTCAGATCTGCAGCTCAGCAGCAGTGGTGAGAGAGCATCCTCATTCCTCGGGTTGCTGTTCACCTTGACATGATATCCCGGGGTCCTGAATGTGGCTGAGGAGCTGTGTGATCTGCTCATGAGATTCTGTTAAAGTTGACCTGCCCTCTCCAGGAGGGAGGTGTTCCCTGGTGTCTGGACCCAAAGGGTAGAATTTTCTCTTTCCTCCTGCGGAGATGCTGGGGTG
The DNA here is from genome assembly GCA_004027875.1 of Aplodontia rufa. Taxonomy (NCBI): domain Eukaryota; kingdom Metazoa; phylum Chordata; class Mammalia; order Rodentia; family Aplodontiidae; genus Aplodontia; species Aplodontia rufa. The sequence continues at coordinate 58,494 of PVKS010002486.1, forward strand.
GGTGCACCTCTTCCTAGTGACAAGCCCCTCATCATCTGCTGCACCACAGGCCACTAGAGTGTGAATGTGCTTGGGTGCTCTTCCCGTTAGCGAAGAGTTCCTCCGCAAGCCTCGAGGACTGTTGGACAAGTAGGCTGCATGGGGCCAGAGCCCCGCAGGCATCAAGCCACTGCTGCCTCCTGCTTCTCACATGGAACCTGTGACCCTCAGGAGACTGCTAGTCTAATCCAGCGTGAGTTAGGATGCTACAAACATGTCATCTAAGCAGGGCAGGCTGAGGCCCGAGGATCGCAAGTCCCAGAACGGGGGCGCTGGGGTGTAGCCCTGACTTGTCGGGGAATGAGCTGCTTTTTTCGTCACCAAGTCCCTTTGCAGTAGCCATTCTTGTCAGTGCGTGGATGCCTGAGCTTGGTGTCGCGGGGGTTGGAGACGCTGGCGCGTGGTGATGCCTTTCTCCCTCCTCTCATTGCAGAAGGAGCCCAGCCAGCCAGCAGAGTGCAAGCAGCAGTGAGACGCCGCGGCCTGGGGCGGGTGCCCGTGGAGGCTAGCAGGACGGCCAGTCCTGCAACAGCGTGGACAGTGCCCACGACATCTAACGCGCTTTCAAGTGCATGACTCTGACTTCTCCTTTCCCTCCTTACTTTGCTTAACTTGTACAGTGGCGACTGAACGCACTCCAGGAACCAGAGGTTTGGTTCTGGCTCTGCGCTTTCCCAGGTCCGCCCTGGGGGCCGTGGACCGGGTGGGGAGGAGAGGGCCTGCGCACCTCCCAGCCCTGCTTCCATCTGAGGAAGCCACACTGTTGCCGCCACCCAGCCTGCTCAACTGCTGCAGCCCTGGCATCCCGGTCACCTCGGGAGCCACGTGGAGCAAGGCCGTGTTTAGAGTGTTCTTGTTGCGTTGTAGTTTTCTGGGGTTGGGTGGGCTGAGGCACACACCTGAGGCAGGAGCCCAGTGGCTCAGCCTCTTATTTATTTATCCCTTGATGCTTGGAGGACTTTGAGCTCACACTGTCACTCATCCTCACTGTTCAGGAGACCCGGCTGGCGACTTGGCCAGCAGGGTGTGCTAGTGGGAGCGCTGCTTGCTGGCCACCCAGAGCAGGAGCTGGTTCTGTGTGGCACAGCCCGAGGCCGTGGTTCCCTGTCCTTTCTGGCAAGGACTGGGCAGCAGAGTGGAAGTCAAGTCTGGCTTTCTCAGTGGCCCCATCTCCAGACCCAGCACGCATCCTGTCTTGAAAGCCCTGGGAGTGGTTGAGCAGTCAGTGCTGATGGGAGGTTCTGAGTGCGTGGCGGTGGTGGGCTCTGGCGGCCGGGGCAGCCGTGTCCACCCGTGACCAGGCGTGTAGAGTGCGCGGCCTTACCTGATAACACATTTGTAACTGAATACGGTGTTTTCAATTTGTACAGAATAGTTAGAATATTCTATTAAAGTTGTGAAACAGGAAGCCAGTGCTGTGTGGGTCTTCCTTTGTGGCGTGGGTGCCTACTGCCCCTGCTGGCTGCTTACCGACTGCACACCTGCTACGCTCAGCCCGTGGCCTACTTTGCTTGTGGCCTCTCAAGCTCCCCTGGCCCATCTCGCTGTGTGCGGTTCTGGGGGCCCTCAGTGGGCCTCTTGCTGCTATGGGAAAGGCCTTAGGGGGAACTGCCTGGCCTGTGGGCACTGTGCCTTGTGGATCCAAAGGCGTCCAGGAGGGAAGCTCCACTGGGGTCGAGTGTGAGGTCACCTGACCGTGGGAATCCAGGCCTAACCCAAGTGAGACCACACCCAAGAAAAGGCCAGCCAGGTCCCACCTCCTGCAGCCGTGCCCAGACTTGCCTTTAGCTTGCCCAAAGGGTGGGGGAACCAGGCTGTCCACTGTGCCTGCCCTTCCTCGTCCCCATCCCAGGAGGTACTCAGAGCAGCTTGGCCGTGTCTGGCTTGGCGTGGGACAGGGGCAGCTCCCCTGAGGGGAGACCTACATGCAGTCCCTTCTGCCTTGTTCTGCCCCACACTCCTGGTGGCCTAGAGTAGTCCGGTCCCACGGGGGCAGCTATTCACTGAACAGGAAGTGGGCTCAGTGCCCACAGCCCTAAATGTGTGTGCCCAGGTGCTTCAGCTGAGCCTGCTTACAAACATCGTTTCAAGATCAGGGATAATCACTTGGGTGATTCTCAGGAGATGAATAGGAACAGTTGCGGTGCTGAGGGCCACTCTGCAAGCCTGGCCCCTCCTGCTCCTAAATGCTTTCATCGCTGGTGACACCAAGGCTCCCAGGAGGGGAGAGGTGGTGAGAGGCTGCCTCGGTGCCTCGGTGTGGTGGGGAGCCACAGGTTCCAGCGCCGCAGTCCTGTAGATGGAAGCAGGAGGAGCCCTACCAGCAGGCCGGGTTGGTTCTGTGAAGTCCTGGCACCCTGGTGCTGCTGCAGAGCTGGGGGGCAGGGGGAGGGGGAGGGGGAGGGGACTCCCTCCAGGACAGCCCTTGCTGCTCTCCTGGATGCAAACTGCCTGCTTGTGGCTACTGGTCAGGGTCAGGCCAACACAGAACGGAGGGAAGGAGCCCTGGAGGGTGGCTTAGAGTACGGAAAGCACCCCACAGGGCCCCCCTCCCACCTGCGTGCATCACACGTAGCTGATTTCCTACATCTTGGTCCTCGCATGGAACGTGGGACTCTGCTTGGTTTTCGGGTGCGCCAGGTGTTTTAAGTGCTGCTTCTATGGAAACCCCAAGAAGCCACATGTTCTAAACCCAGTCCTGGGCTGTGAGATGGACTGGAATGTCCTGCCTGCTCCCCATGCTCACAGGAAGGGGAAGAGAGCTCTCCAGTGGCTGGAGCCTAGGTGGTACCAGCCACTCTGCTCAGCCCACTGAATGTGTAGTTAGGTCTTCACCACAAGCCTTCCCAGCTGGTGCTGGAACTGTCATAGAGGTACCAGGACAGCCCTGGGTGTCCAGTTCTCCCCTGCCTGTGCACTCCTGTCTGCACAGGGCTGGGTTGCAGTGGCCAGGCCAGCCTGCCTGGGCTGGCCCACTGCCCTTTTCCAAGGGCCTCACTTCCTGGAGGACATTGAGACATGCCTCAGTTTATCTCTCAGTCCTGAGTGCCTGTGTCACAGGGATGCCGTGAGTGAGACTCACTGCAGACCCACTGGCTACAAGCTTCCTCCCTGGCAGCCCTAGTCCACCTGGGCTCAGGGCAGGGGCGTCCACAGGAAGCAGCCTGGGATCTGGGAGGGCCATGGCGCACTGAGTAGTGGGGGCCTCTCGGGAAGGGCTGGGTGAGGGATAGCTGGGAGCTGCCTGGAGAGGGAAGTGGCTCTCTGGCTGCAGCATCTGTCCTCCGCAGACCCCTGTGCTACAGGTGCCCTGTCCACTCCCACCAAGCTGCCTGTTACACCGCTGTCAGGACCCAGTTCAGAGGGGGCAGCTCCAGCCCCCTCGCTGAGTGGCCCTGGCTTGCCTGGAGATGGGGATGGGGACGGCAACAAGTGGGAGCAGCTGGGGTGGCAGTGGCCCCCTGGGCCTCACCCAGCTTGCCCAGATACACCTGGGTGTTTGTGCTGGCCTCCAGGCTTCCACTTGTGGGTCAGTCTCCCTGCCCCTCCTCGACATTTTTGGCTCTTAAGTCCGGAGGGTTTCAGGGCAGCACTGAGACCGGCAGTGAGAGGAGCCGCCATCCCAGATCTACCTGTGGGGCCCTGGCCTGACAAAGGTGGGGCCTGCAGTGGGCCGCCCTTGGCTCCCTGCCACCCGGGCCACCCAGCTGCCCTCACAGAGTGGACTTTGACCCCCACTGGAAAGCCCCTCAGATTTCCCAGCACCTGCCTTTCAGGGCAGACCCCTCCCACCCCGCCTGGAGCACCCTTGTGGTGGGAGCCCCGGGAACCCTGCAGGCCTCGCTGAAATGATTTTCCCAGCACTGAGTGTCAGACTCCCAGGGTCCAGATGCTGCAGAACCAGGCCACTTCTCAGCCTCCTCTGCCACCTGCTGAGACCAAGCCACCAGGCAAATTCCCTGCCTGCCAAGTTGTCACCTCTGTGCCAGTCACCTCCTGGCCATGCTGACTCACCGCTCTGGGAGGGCGATGGCCGGATGTAGCTCTCCATGACAACCCACCACAGGGCACAGGGCAGCACCCAGGGCTGTCCCTTGGGGCTCCTCTGGAAGGCTGGTGTTAGCCAGTTCTCACCTCCCCGACCCCTGGCAGGGACAGGCCTGCACCAGCTGCCCTCCCAGTCCAAGCAGAAGGCTGGAGCCTTGGCCTCTGAGCCAGGCAGAAGGGGACCATGCAGAGGGCTAAGGCCTGGAGATGGCCAGTGGGGAGGAACCAGAGGACATTTTGGGTCTCAGCCTACCCCATTTGCCCATTTCCAGTAGGACCAGGACCCCTTGACACATGGGGAGCAGAGGGGAGGTGGCCCCTGGGACTGTGACCCACTGTGCCCCAACAAGTCCCACCCTGGCTGCACTGCCATTCCCGGCTCTGTGGTGAGGTGGCGTGCAGGCCCTGTACTTGGGGTCACCTCGAAGGGCAGGGGTGGGACAAGGAGTCCTTCTCAGCTCATTCAGCAGAGGGCTAGGGAGAGGATTGCCCAGAACAATTAAGGAGGGGACAAGAGAGGACAGGGCTGGGGGCAGTGGGGTCCCTTTGTAGAGTCCCAGCTGTGTGGAGGAGTGGAGTACGGAGCAGGTGCCAGGTGAGGGAGCCTTGAGGAGGGAGATGGCCTGGGTCATTGGGTGGGCCAGGTATCACTGCTCCCAAGAGAGGCAGACAGGGAAGGCAGCCCCTGCCAGTGGCCTCCTCAGGGATACCTGGGAACATGTCAAGCCAGTGAGCTAGAGCGGAGCTGTCAGGCAGCCATCTGTCTCCCATCAGACCACTTCACTCAGGTCCAGTTCTGATCCAGGTAAACCCAGCCTCCAGCGCACTGCCTGGCCCTGGCCTGGGACTGCCAGCCTAGCCTGGGGACCCTGCCTGGATCCAGTCCAGCTGGATTCCTCTGCCCACCCACGTAAGAAATGGGCGCAGGATGGAAAAGGAGACATGAACTTCCTGCAGTTGGATCACACTGGGGAGAAGCAGCTGGGTTGCTCCCCTTCTAACCCTGCTGACCCCAAGCTGCACACCTGGGGGGTGGATGGCCATGCCCAGCTTCCTGGGGGGACTGCAGCCCTCTGCCTCCGCTCCCCATGAGGAAGTTTTTAATTTCAGAGGGTCCCCTGAATTCATTCAGAATTCCATCCTGGAACCCCAGCTCAGAAGTGGCCTTAGGGGCTTTTTCTCACCTCACCAGCTGCAGCCCCTAGTCGTCATCCACCTGAACTCTGGTCACAATCAGATCCCACCCGCAGAGGCTGGGCATTGAGGTGTGGCAGGGCTGCACCCTGAGACTATGGGGCTTCTGGTCCCCTCTTCAGCTCCTGGGGCACCTGTGTGCCTGCCACTCTGTCTCTGCCTCTTCACATGGCCACCGCCTCTGTGCCTCCTCCATGTGCCTCTCTTATGAGCATGCCTGAGACAGCATTTAGGGCCACCAGGTAGTGCAGATCAGCTCCTCTTGAAGTCCTTAACTCAATCACACCTTTTCCCAGTGAGGTCACATTGACAGATTCTGGGGATTAGGGCGTGGAATTGGGCTTTGTGGGCCATAATTCGCTCACAGTGGACTGATAGGAGAGATGACCCTCACGCAAAAGGTCGTATCTGGAGACAAGGGCATAGAAAGGCCCAAGGAAGCTGGGTATGGTGGCCACACCTGTGATCCCAGTGACTCTGGAGGCTGAGGTAGGATCACAAATTCCAGACCAGCCTCAGCAACTTAGCGAGGCCCTGTCTCAAAGGTGCTGGGAGTGGGGCTCAGTGGTAAAGCACCCCTGGGTTCAATCCCTAGCACCAAAAAAAGAGAAGAAAATGCCCAGGGAAAATAGGCCCCAGTTTTTGGCTACTGGATGGCAAGGGAAAATACGTCTAGAATGTCCTGGCTGTGGGGACACGGGCTCCTCAGGTGGGAGCCAGCACACCCACGGGGCCCACCTTATCAGCACGCCCTGGAGCCCACTGACACGGCATCTGGCCTGGCAGATGCTTCCTGCAGGAGTTAAGGGCACCTGGCAAATCCCTGGGGACAGCCCAAGATCCACCAGGGAGGCACGAAAGGTGGCCTCAGCCACAGCAGTGAGGGGGAGGTGGGAAGGCCCAGCACAGGAAGCAACAGCTCAGGTTCCGCGGGTGCTCATACACAGGTGCCGTTAGTAAACCAGGAAAATGCACGCCATGCCTGCTGTGTTTCCCACCGTCACCCATTGAGCCATTGCGCACGCTGTGCAGCCACCAGCACCAGCCACCTTCCGCACACCCTCCCCCCCAGCTCCCCGGCCCTGGATTCGACCCTGGATTCCCGTGCTGCCTTGTGGGAGGAACAGATGATAGTCTACGCCCTGGGCCACTGCTTATCTCACGGCCCTTCCTCCAGCGGTGAAAGCACTGTGTCACCTGGTCACCCGCCGGTGAACACGGGGCACTCCCTCTTTGGCTCTCAGGGCCCTGAGTGTGCAAGTGCAGCTCCTGCTTTCGATTCCAGCCTCTACTCAGGTGGAGCTGCCAGGTCACATGGTAACCCTAAGTTTCAGTTTGTAAGGAAACATGCATTTAGCTTTAATTTTGAGATAGGGCTTCACTAAGTTGCCCAGATTGGTCTTGAACTTGCGATCCTCCTGCCTCAGCCTCCCAGGTAGGTGGGACTACAGGTGTGTGCCACTGTGCCAGGCCTGTAGATACACATCACGAGTGGTCCTTGATGGGGACAAATGAGATTTCAGCCCTTTTTCCTTATCTTTTATGTCAACAACTGGTAACTGTTTTGGATAATTCTTTAGTGAAAAGCGGTGGCCCATGCACTGCCTGCTGAAGGCCAAGCGGGTGGGGCAGGGTGGGGTGGGGTGGGGTGGGGTGTGCCTGCCACCTCGGTCCCCTCCCTGCCCCTTCATTCAGCCTCTTCCGAGGTCCCCTGCTTGTCAGCTGGCCCCTCCTCCCCATTCAGTGAGTGACAGGTGTGGGGGCAGATCTCTGGGCCACCCCTGGCTGGATCTGCTAGAAACCCTTCTCCCCAACCCCTGCTGGCTCCAGTCGGGCGCCCTGCCCCTGCCCTGCCTGCAGTGCCTGCCAGCTGGGGATCCTCCCGTCAGCCACGGTGCTGTTCTGGGGAGCACACGTGGAAAGATGCCTCTTCCTGGGAGCTGGCAGTGGCTTCTGAGCAGGGAACTGAAGGATGCGTAGGGGCTCACCCTATCCGAGGAGGGGAGGGTGTGCTGGGGGGCAGCACTGCTGGCCATTGGGTCCCCGACACCTCAGGAGGACCAGCTGAAGGGCCCAGAGACAGGAGGCAGGCCTCTGAGATCAGGTGGGACAGACCGGCTGGCCTCCCTTTCCTCAGGCTGCCTGCCTCTGGGAGGAGAGGGACCCAGGGCCAGCCCGAGTCCTCCACCTGGCCCCCCAGCTCCCAGGCTCAAGCAGGCCAGTGTAGGGGCTGGAGCTGACAGGTACATGGATTGTGGGAGGCAGGCTTCAGATCTTGCCCTGGCAACCCAGGAGACTTCCTGGAGGAGGTGAGAGTCTCGAGAAGGTCCTCACAGCCCAGCCAGGGAGCAGGAAGAGGTGACATCCAGCCCCAGGCACCAGGCCAGGCCCAGTGACACACAGCCTCCTCACGGGCCCTGCATTGCCTGGCTGGTTGGGCAAGTGCCTGGAGGACTGGCCTCGTCACCATGGGGAAGTGACCTCACTCAGGAGTTTCAAAGAGGTGTCCCCATTCTGCTCGCTGTTTGGGGCTCCAGCGCCAAGGGGCCAGGCAGCTGGACAGTGAGTGTCTAGGCCGGATGTTTGGGGACCCAGTCTGACCCACTGCTGCCTGCCCAGGGGTGGGGGCCCCTCTGCCCAGGCTCTGTGTGAATCCCAGATGCGGCCCTTCGGACAAACATTAGTAAACTTGGCTGGGACTGACGCTGGCTGACGCCACCATGGCCCCCTTCCTGCCTGAGAGGAAGGCACACTCTCAGCCACATGGGCGGGGGATGGCACAGGGAGGGCAGGACAGGGCTTTGGACTGCTGTGTGATCCTGGCTGGGTCGCTTCACCTCTCTGTGTACCTCCTCAGGTACGCACCTCCCTCTTGAGCCTGGCCTAGAATGCTGGTGGACACTGCTCCCGCGGAAGCAGCCCAGTCCACACCACGGCCCAGTACCTGGCAGGAAGCTGGGGTTCCAGTCTCCATGCTCCTGAAGGATCTCTGGGCTCTTGCCTATCACATGGCCTGAGAGAGGCCCCAAAGGTCCTCACTTGGGGTTTGTACATTGGCCTCTGCCTCCTCGCCGTTCCTATTCCCAGCAGCCTGAGAATTAGGTACCACAGTCCCTGTCCTCCTGAGGAGACCCCTAGATGGCCCACCTGGGGTGACTCTCATGGCAGTGTGACTTCACGTGTCATGGCTGCTCTTGAGCATGTGTAACGGTGTGGCCACTCCCCAGGTGTCACTGAGGTGGAAGGTTGGATATGCCCAAGGCCTAAGCAGGTTCCTGTGGCTTGGCCAGGCGGAAGCCCAGGTTGTCTAGTGGCAGTGGGGTGGCCAGGGGCCAACCAAGGGCCCTTGGGGCTCAAGCCCCTGGAGCAGAGGCTGTTCGACGGTGGGTCTGTCTGTGGCCTTGTCCCCAGCCCTTCAAGGGCTGTCACACCCCTACCTGGTCCTGACCCTGAGAGCACAAGAGCCTGGGCTAGGCTGGTGGGAAGCCCCTGAGGAGGCCTCTGGGCCCTGCACCCAGACTCCCAGCACCCCATAATGGTCCCTGTCCAGGAGGTCGAGGGCAGGGCTTGGTGGAGAGAGCAGAGGCTTGCAGAGTGTTGTCTGCCTGCCCCAGGCCTCTCCTCCCTGGTCCTGCTTCTTCACCCCAGAGAGGTTAGAATACCACTTCCAGTGTCCTAGGGGATAGTGGGCTGAGACTGGGCACAGCGCCTGGCACATGGATACCAACAGGCTTTTAGGGTCTCCCGGGGAACCCTTCCCAGTACCACCCCCCCAGATTGTCCATGCTGTCTTCTTGGTCCCATGGCCCCCAGTATCTGCCAGGGTACCTGCTGGCTCTCCCCTCTCCTGGTCTGGGGTCCCAGCACCAGCCAGGCCTGTAGGTGCTCAAGCAATGCCAGGAGTCTGGGAGTCCTGGAGTGGAGGCTCCACTGGCAGGCTGTGGCACTCTGTGGGCTTGGGGCTTCCCGGCAGGGCACTGGGCACCTGTGGGCTTGCAGGGACTGTGCCCTGTCCCTTCTGCCTCCCACTTCCCAGAGGAGCCTTTCCTGACTGCCCACAGCCCACGGCCTGCACAGGACAGTGCAGGACAGAGACAGCTGCTGGGAGAAAGGGCTAGGGAAAGTCGGCAGCCTCTAGCCTGCTGCTGGGGTCTCTCCACCCCCCAAAGGCAGGCCAGTCGCTGGGATGTCTGTGGAGACAGAGGGTGCTGCTGGGCCTCTCCCTCACCCACCCACCTCGGGCCTGCTCAACCCACTGACCACAGGTAGGGCTTGCTGTGGGCCGTAGTCCTCAAGCCACTGTCATCCACTGGCCAAATCCTGGCACAGCCAACTGCCACCCGCCACCTGGCTCTTCCACACGCCCCACCTGGCCATGTCCCAGCCCTCTCTGTGCCACCAAGGCTTCTTTAACTCCTTGGTGTGACCCTGCCTTCAGGAGGCTGGACTGCACCTTGGGAGGCTAAGGGAAGGGGCTTGTCCAGGACACAGAGCAGGGGCAGGCAGGTCGGAACCTAGTTTCCTGCTGAGACTTTTCAGGTCTTGAACCAAGGCACCTGCCTTTTCACCTTGCAGCAGTCCTGTGATGGTCCCCCAGCAGCACCCATTCCAGGAACGCCCTGGGTCGGGACCCTGGGGCAGCTGGCACCCCTCAGGGGTACCCTGAGTGCCACCACCAGCCCTGGGAACCCAGAGGAGCTGGCCTTGGCTACCTGCTCCTATGAAAGAAACCCTTTCAAGGAAGATGATAAATAAAACCGCCCGGCTGCCTGGCTGGAAGGCGATGACGCAGCCGCCCCCGCTGCCTCTCGGCCCCCAGGCTGGTCCCGTGGGCGCTATCCCTGCCCCCACCCAAGTTCCCAGGCTTTCCTGGGCTACCGCCAGGGACCTCTCGCAGGTCTGTTGGGTGGTCGCCCCTGTAGTCCTCTCCCGGTTGGCGACATACAAGGGACCACAGAGGAGGATGGCCTCTCTCCCTTGCATATGCTGAGGACTGCCGGGTGGTGTTCTCCCCACGTGCGGTCCATGTGCTGCTGGATCGAATAAGGGTCATTGTTCCCATTTTACAGAAGTGAAAACCGAGGTTCGAGGGATGCCCAAATGCAGTCTCCGGGTGTCAAGATAGGCCATAAGGCCCGCTGGAGCCGGGCCATTTCCGGAGAGGGCCTTGGGGTGATTTGGCCATCACCCCCCGAGAGGGGCCAGATGGCCAGGGCTTGGGAGGGACAAGGGGGTCCGCTACTCTCCTGCCTCAGGAGCTCGCAAACGGCAGGGCGGAATTTCGGGTCGCCTGGGCGTGAGGGTCCCGGTCCTACTGTCCCCTTCCAGGACTAGTCCTGGGCCCGCGGGCCCTCCCTGGGGCTTCCCGGCGGTGAGTCACCGCGGGCAGGGCCGGCTACAGCGCATTCCTCCGCGGGGCCGGCGCCCGGACGGGGTGGGGACTGAGAGTCACCCTACACGGCCAGGCAGCTGGGACGTCGGGGGCAGGGGAGGCGGCCCTGGGCGCACCGTGCAGGGACCCGGCCAGCCCGGAAGATGGGCGGGGCGGGCCCGGCCGGGGGGCGCGGGGCGGGGCCGGCGGGGCGGGGCCCACATAAGCGCCGCGCCGGGGCCACGGGGCGCAGAGCCGGTGCCGCCACCGCCCGAGCGCGCCCAGCATGAAGACCCCCGGCGAGGTGCTGCGCGAGGGCGAGCTGGAGAAGCGCAGCGACAGCCTGTTCCAGCTGTGGAAGAAGAAGCGCGGCGTGCTGACCCCCGACCGCCTGCGCCTCTTCCCCGCCGGGCCCGGCGCGCGCCCCAAGGAGCTGCGCTTCCATTCCATCCTCAAGGTGGACTGCGTGGAGCGCACCGGCAAGTACGTGTACTTCACCATCGTCACCACCGACCGCAAGGAGATAGACTTCCGCTGCGCCGGCGAGAGCTGCTGGAACGCGGCCATCACGCTGGCGCTCATCGACTTCCAGAACCGCCGCGCCCTGGAGGACTTCCGCAGCCGCCAGGAGCGCGCCGCGCCCGCCGCGCAGCCCGAGCCCCGGGCGGCCCGTGCGCCCTGAGCCCGCGCGCGGTGAGTGTCGCCCCGCGCGCCCCAGGCGGCGCCGGTCAGGTCCCCGGGGCGCCCTGGGGGACGGGGGGGGGCGACCTCAGCCGGAGACCCGGCCAGGTCCCTGGGGGACGGGGGCGGACCTCAGCCGGAGACCCGCGCACTGGGGAAACCAACTTCAGAGTCCAGAGGGAGGTCCTGCCACCACGGGGACACTCGAGGGGACCTGGAGCCGCACTCACGCGGCGTCTCGGAGTCCCGGGCAGGAGCTGTCCTTGCCCCGCTCACGTCTGGGTCTCCGGACCCTGCAGGCGGCGCCGCCACCCGCTCTGGCACGCCAGCCTGACGCAGTCCTCTCCTCACAGAGCCACACTGGACCAGTCTGGCCGGACCGGCCGCATGGCCGCGTCGGGCAGGAGCCCAGGGGGTGCCTCCGACGGCGGGAGCCCGGGCGGACGCAGCACCCGCTGACCACACGAAGACACGGCGTCGCCTCTGCCCCGCCGAGGACCTTCCCGTGCGTGGGACCTCGCCCCGCTGCGCGGGCGCGTTAACTTATTGGACTATCTATGTATTTATTTTGCTGTTATTTGATGTCAAATCTTTTGTCTTTAATATTTTGTTTTTGCAACCATGTGCCCATTCCAAATAAATTCCTTGACGTGTTCCTTTTCTACCCGCGGTGGTGGGCAGTGAGGTTCCTGCTGGGAGGGCAGGAGGGAAGGGTCACCCCATCCGGCCCCAGCCCTGGCCGCCAGGACGCTGAAACCACCTTGAGTATTGCCATCTGCTGCGTGGGGGCCATGCCTCCCCAGAGGCCAGGAAGTGCCTTAGGTGTGGCCGTGAGCTGTGCTGTGAGGACAGGGTTGGTGGTCATGCTTGCCCTGGGAGTCCACTCACTGCCTGTCCCCAAGGCCAGTGCACCTCCCCCAGACCTGAGCTGGGCTGCACAGGGAAAAGTGGCTGTCCTCAGCTGCCCCTTCCCGCCCACACACCACCTTCCCGCTGCCGGCCAACCGGAAGGCTCTCTGGCTCCCTGCCCCAGTGTGCTCCTCTTGACCGCACCCCAGGCTGGACCTGGAGTGGGGGGCAGGGTGGGCAGTGCTTTCACAGCCATCTCCAGTGGTGGGTCAGGCTGGACAGGACTGACCCAGGCAGGGAGGCCTGGAGAGCTCAGCAAACCTGTCCCATACCGAGATGCCTCTCCACCTAGCTGTGTCTTCTGAGATAGACTCTGTGGCACATAGCTGGCACCGTGCAGGAAGTGAATCACCTTCCCCAATGTTCCATGGTGATGAACAACTTAGGCTGGAGTAAGAGGGAACAGGACACTAGCCATTACCAGCCTGGAGGGCTGCCGGGTGGATAAGGCGGTGAGGGAGTGAAAGGCCCTAATACCTGTCACTAACCCTCTGTGGCAGGTATGGGGGATCACAGGCTTCCTATGGGTCACAGGTGACCCGAACTGGGGAGGGAGCTGTCCCTTTGATGACCTACAAGAGTCTTGGGTGCTGACTCCAAAGAGAAAATCGCTCCTTGTAAGGAATTTTCCCCAAATATTTATTTGGGAGGGGCTCCAAAGGGCCGATAAGACCACAGGACCTGGCACTCTACCCTTGCCGCGCAGCCTCACCTAGAGGAGCCAGCAGGCTCAGGAGACCCACCGCTTCATGCAGATAAGGTCTATCTGGGGCTTGTTGGACCTTAGCTCTCTGAGGCCCTTCCCGGGTTGGGTACTTTGGAATTCTGAGGTTGGGGACTCCAGGTTTTAATGCTTTGTTTTCCAAAGGAAGCCTGTGGAGGGAGGGGCCTGTATGGTCTTGGGAGCACCTGCTGTCCTGGTGGTTGTTTGGGCTCCACAGCCAGTGCCCGTTCCCTGGACCTTGGGGGTGGGTTGAGGAGTGTGAGGTGATCCCTGGATCTCAGGCCTTGTTCCTTGGTCTTTCCCTCCTGGCCCAGGGCAAGTGACTAGGGCGGCCTACCTGTGGGGGCCTTGGGCAGCTGGGCTGCCCAGCATCCCTGGTGCAGTGCTGGAGCCGGGGGAGCTGAAATTACCCGCTGGGCTCCCTAACACATCTCCTTTCCAAGACTTGCTTCTTGATCTTTTATTTTTATTTACTGTCTAATATGTTTAGTCAAACATCCCTGTTCTGTAGGATTAGGATTGTATACAGTAAGCTTTGTCCAAGTGCACAGCTCTGGAAATTTAGATGTTTTTCTTTTCTTTCTTTCTCTTTTGCGTGTGTGCGCATGTACACGCAAGAGAGCTAAGGATTAAACCTGGGGCTGCTTTACCACTGAGCTACATCACTGGCCATTTTTATTTTTGAGACAGGGTCTCACTAAGTTGCTGAGGCTGGCCTCGAACTTGCAATCCTCCTTCTTCAGCCTCCCAAGTCACTGAGACAGGTGTGCACCACTATGCCCCTCCTTCTTGGATCTTTCAAACCGACCTGCTTGAGCGCCTGGTGGCCAGGCTGTGGGCTAGGCGGGCAGAGAGCTCCCTGTCTCTAGTGCTATGAGCAGAGCTTTGGGGGCGGCAGCGGGAGGAATTCCCCACTGGCTGTTGGTGGAGTTATCTTGTCCCTGGATCCCTGGGGCCCAGCTGCAGGCCCCCTCCTTCAGGAAGCACTTCACTTTTGAGGCTCCCTTGCTGGCTTCCCAGGTTTCCTGCAGAAATCAGACCAAAAAGAGTTCCAAGGAGGTTTATTGCCTGTCTCTGCGGGGGGTAGTAGTCAGAAGGCTTTGTCCCCCTTCTGCGACATAGGCCTTTTCCAGAGGACCAGGAGGAGGAGGAAGTTGACTGCAAACTGCACGTGGCCAAAGACGGGGACACCGAAGCTGCGGTACAGGAGGCCACCCAGGGTAGGCCCCAGGGTGCGGGTCAGCGGCTGCACAGAGGCGCAGAGGCCCAGCATGGTCCCTGGGGAAAGGGGAGACAGCAGTCAAACCCAGGGCAGGTCCCCGCACAGGCAGGCAACTGCCTGGACAGTCTGCCCCTTGTCCCCACAGAAACACCCCCTCCCTCAGCCAGTCTCCTCACAGCACAGGAGGGGCGAGAAAGCACCGCCGCCCTGCCTTGGGAAGTACAGTTCCTCCCTCCACCCACAGGTCCCTGTGGACCACCCAGCAACACAGGGAGCCTCATGGGGCTCCTTCTCTGCTCTAGAAAGTTCCTAGGTGCAGGAGGAGCCTGGGAATGGGGCCACAGGTCAGGGTACAGGCTCCACCCTCCCAGGCCTGCCAAGGGAGATGGCATCGGCACCTGGGGGCCCAGCTCCGCCCAGGACATCCGGGGAGCAGACTCTCACTGCTCTTTCCCAAGGCTGCCAGGGCTGGGGCTGTCCAGTCTGGCCCACTGGCGACGGGAGTGAAGCCTCCATGGAGCTCTGGGTGGGGACATCAGTCCCATTGCCACCTCCCCAGCTCCTCCTGCCATCAGCCACTTCTCCAGCCTCCCCGCCCTCCAGGAATCTCCTAAGCACCCACGTGGAGACCCCCCAAGGGCGGGGAGGGGCTTTGAGGAGTGCAGCAAGACACAGGCATGATGCACACCCTTCCCAGCTCACCCCTCTGCCAGCGCCCCCACCCAAGCAGCCAGCTCGATCGCCCGTCACCTGTCTCCATGACCTCTGGGCAGCTGCCCAGTGTGGACATGCCTGTGAAGGCTGCTGTCAACCCTTGGACAGCATGCACGGGGCCAAAGCCTCCCCCCAGCCCAGGTCTGCTGGATGGTCAGCTCTGGGTGGGCCATCTGCTCCCCACAATCCAGAGGGGCTCTGGCCTGGGCTTCTGAACCCAGGCCTCCTGGAGCTCACCTGGGACAAGGGCCTGTGAGCCCCTCCCTCCCTCAGGGCTGGCGTGGGGAAACCTGAGTGCGGCCTCTCCCACTGTCCGCAACGCCCACAGAAGCAGGCAATTACCGCCTCCTCTGTGCTCAGGTTCCCAGGCTGCTGCTGGGCCTGATCCTACTCCCCAAGCTAAGGGGTGGTGCTGCAGGTATGATGTAGCCCCAGAGGCCTGGCCTGCTCCTTCCTGCCAGCCCTGCCCTCCTCTCTGCTGGCCTAATCACCTGATCCCTCCTTGCCTCTCCAACTGCCTCCTCCTCCAGGAAGCCCTCCTGGTCCAGTTGTTTGGAGAGCTGCTCTCCTAGCACTGTAAAGTTACAGGCCTAGAAGGGCTTGGAGACTTAAGAGGGCTGCCCCTGTCTTCTCCTCTCAGGCAGGTGGGCAGATGAAAGTCAGCCCAGCCTTCCAGCTTTCTGTTACTGGGGATGCCAGGAAGAAGTTCCAAGTCCCACTACCTTGACCAGTTTGTGGGAGCGCCCTGACCCAGCCAGTGTTCACTGGCACTGCAAGCTTGGGGCAGCAGCAGGAGCGAGACAGGGTACTCCCAGTGCAGAAGGGGGCCCTTCCAGGGCCTCCACAAAGGAAGCTGGGTCCCGATTGGCCTGGGAGATTCCCAGATTAGATAGCCAGTTCACACTTCACATAGGAAGCCCAAGCTCTTGCCTGAGCCCCCAAGCCAGGGAAGGGAGGCCATGTCTCCAGTGCCCCTCTCCTGGCCCCTCCTCCATTTCTGTCCCTCTGGGTATTCTTCCTAATTGGCTCTGAGTGCCCCTCACAGCCACCCCTGTTCCTTCTAGTGAAATCCTGCTGTGTGTCTGGCCGAGCCTAGCCATCCTCCCATGCCCCCAGCTTGGCGCTGGGCTGGCCTGCAGGGCCTGGGGCAGGGCCAGGTGTGGGCGACACTCTCACCTGAGCCCTCCTGCTGCCCATCACCACCACCCTCTCAGATCCCAGGCTGTCTGGCCCACTGCCTGCCACTGGAGGGCTCAGCGGCCTCCCAGAGGGAGGGTCAGCTCCGCCGTCCACTGGTGCCCCAGTCCTGGGTGGTACTCGCCTGTGTCTGCAGCAGAGACGGCCTTGGTCAGCATGCTGTCCGTGACCACGTTGAGGGTGCACAGGCTGAACACCAGGCCAGGCATCAGGAAGCAGAAGTGGACGATATTGGACATCAGTGCCTGTCAGGTGCAATGAGCAGGGCCATGCTGGCTGGGGGTACACAGGGCCAGGTGGGACCCTCGCCAGGGATGCACCTGTTCCTGTCCACCCTGACCACTGCCCCATAGAAGTGGACTGGGGAGAAGGGGATCGGAGGACTGTTGACAGGGCCTAAGGCCGTCTGGGGCTCAGGCTCAGACAGGGCACCAGGAGTGGGCTTGCCCAGGTGTGGAGAGGCAAGGCATTGGCCTGGGACTCTGCATTTTGTGGGGGCAGCCCAAGATAGGGGGAGCTCTCACCATGCCCAGTCCCACCACCATGAAGACCAGTACGCTGGCCCGGAGCAGTGCTTCCTCAGAGAAGTGTATGCTCAGCCGCCCGATGACCAGGCCCTGGACTACCTGGACAGGGTGAGAGCGTAGAGGTGGGCATGCGGATCTGGGCCAGGACCCAGCTTTCACAGACCGACTGGGGACCCCCATTCTTGGAAATGGCCCCTCACCATCTGCAGCCCTTGGGAGCCCCACCCCCAGCACTGGTGAGTCCAGGACAGAAGGCTGAGCCTTCTGTACCCAGGAAGGCCCTAAGGTGCCTTGGGAGATGGGCTCCTCCTGCAGGGAAAGAACGCCTACACCAGGGACACTAGGGACACCAGGGACACAGCTAAGCAGGACAGCCTGCAGGTCGCTCCTGGCCAGGCTCCCTTCACCAGGCAGGAGTGGAGGGTCACTGCAGGTATGGAGTTGGAAGGGTAGCGGGGACCAGGGTCTGCCTAAGGCTGGGGGGCAGGTCCTCTCCCCACATCCTCCTGGCAAGGCCGCCAACATCCCTCAAAACAACCCCGCTTTCAGCAGGCTGTATCTCAGGGCTTGTTTGTCTAGTTTGTTAAAGGGAGATCTATTGGGCCAGCGCTAGGAAGCTGAAATCCAGGCCCCACCTTTCTCATGAGTACCCAGACCAAACCCAAAGTCCCTATGTCCTTGGGCATCACCTGGAGCAGTGACCTGTGGCCCCCATTCACTTCTCCCCCTGTCCTGAGATGCCCACCTAACCTGCCCCTCCTCCACACAGTAGCCAGAGACCCACCCTGCCCCACCCAGCAACCAGGCAGACAGCCCTTCTCCCTGCTGCCTCCCTTGGGGCCTGTGCTCTGGCAGACCCCCAGATGTCCAAAGGTGTCCTCACTTTCCAGGCCGCTCTGAGGGACAGCGGCCACCCAGCTCCCCGCCTCTCCTTACTGCACCTGTGACACCCACGGGTGGTGGAGTGGGGTGGGGGCATGCCCCTCCCCTCCACTGAGGGTCCCACCTAGTGCCCCAGGAGTTCTGTGCTCTTTGAATGATTGGTGTCCAGGAATAGCAGTGGGTTAGGGTGAGGTGGCTGGGTCACATGGAGGTCTCTCTAGAAGGGTCTTCAAGAGATAGAGGTCTGCATGACCCTGTCCCCTCACATAGGGCTGTGTGCGTCTGACTCCTGACTCCTGAGTCCCCCAGCCCTGCCCCACCCCCACTGGGTTGCTGGAATTTCTCTGGGGGTTCAGTTGCACCTCAGAGTAGGGGCAGGAAATGGTTTGCAGGGGAAGCTGCAAGCAGACCAGCTGCTGGGGCTTGGGGACTCTTGATAACTGCCTCCACCCTGATGGGGCTGGGAGGTCACTGATGAAGGTGGTCTCAGGCATCTCTGCAGACTGAACCTAGCCCTCAGCGCCTGCCCTGTGCCCATAGACACGGCTAGGGGACCTGGCTAGGGGACCTGGCCAGGGGACGCGGCTGCAGAACTTGGGGCCAGGACTGCAGCTCACCGGCCCTCCGCAGCTCTCCCAGGTCAGCTCCCTGGCCCCTCCCTGGCACTATCTTGGGGGTGCCCAGGTCCGCAGGCCTGGTGGAAGCAGGAAGCAGGGATCCGGATGGGAGTGTTCCGCACAGGCCTTCCCATCCCTGCCGTTGCTTTCTGCCTGTCTCCTTTCCCCTCAGGGGTGGCCCCTCCTAGCCGCCCCCAAGCAAGGGTCTCCCTCACCCACAGTATGTGTCGGGGGAGGCTATTTTAGCACCGGGGCTAGACCAGTCCTGGGCCTGGAGGGCTGAGCAGATGGCTCGAAGGTGCAAGGAATGCCACACACTTCCGGGGAGGTGGAGAGCCCCTCCCTGCACCAGCTGTCAGGCAGCCTATCCGTCCTGGCCCGGTGGCCTGTCTCCACCTGTCTCCAGCACCGCAGGGTCTGGTCAGAAGCCCGGGTGGTTCAGAGGGTGCGGGGAGCTGGGCTCCAGCAGGGCTGGCCCTGGGCTTCCCACCTCAAACTGCTCCAAGGGCACTCCTGAGCCTGGGTGGCCCAAGCTCAAGGCACCCTGTGAGGACAGCACAGCAGCCTGGTAACAGGGTATTGTTCTCTCTGGCTCTGCCTTCTCAGCTGGTCACATCAGCTCGGACCTCATGGGGTCCATGGCCAGCCTCACTTGACCCAGGAGGAAGGAGCTGGGGGCCACAGCTCCCAAGCACACACGCACTCAGTGGAAGTGGGCCCGAGTTCCGCAAGCCTCGCTGGCACTGCCTCCCCTCTCAGACAGGACCCCCAGGCAGATGGCTTGGTGCACAGGTGGAGAGCACAGGCCTGCGGCCCTGCAGGGGCATGAGTGCAGACCCACGCTCAGAGCCCAGGCAGGGGAGCCACGACCGATGGCAGAGCACTGAGAGAACGAGGGGGCCCAGGTGTGCTCAGATCAGGAGGCCCAGGCCAGCACACGGCTGACGGAGAAGGCTGAGCAGGGCAGGAAACGGAGTCAGCAGGTCTCCAGGCCCCACTTACCATCTGCAGGATCCCAAAAAAGGACATGAGGTAGCCAGACTGGGCAGGATCCAGCTGGAAGAAGTCCATGGAGATGATGGAGAACATGACCATGAAGAGTCCTGGGCAGAGAGGGACGGTCAGGGGCACTGTGCCCACACCTGCCGCAGCGTCCACCTCTCTCCTGTCTCCTGTGGAGGGGGCCCGCCTGGCCAGGGCAGGACCCAAAGGCCCTTTCCTGGGTTCTGTGGACCCCTTAGCATCACCCAGGGGCTGCTAAGCTGTAGTCTGGGAGCCGGGTGGTACTGGAAGAGCAGACCAGAGCTGGCCACGTGGCACATTTGGCCCCAAGACTCTCTGTGACTTTAGCCACGAGCTCTTGAAGGCTTCTTTCACTGAAGCAGCCTTGGGCTCCAATTATCGCAACTAAAGCAACCAGTGCAGGGGCTGGGTGGCACGCGGCAGGGCCAGGTGGCTGGCAGGGCCTTGCCAGCCCTCGGTTAGGGCCCCACAGGGCTCCAGCAGCCTTTAGCCCAGGCCACAGGGCCCTGCTTAGGAGAAGGCTGCCTCCATCTGAGCCGGTTTTCCTGAGTGCCCCCTTAGAACCTGGATGGGATTCTCAGTGACAAGGTCCTTACTAGATATATCCACGGCAGTACAGGCTGGGACCAGTGCTGCCCTAGGGTCACTGGTGTGTCACTCATCTTGTGCCTGGGACACACTGGAAGGCTGGAAGTCACTGGAAGGCTCATTTACTCGAGCCACAGGGTGGCTGGAAGAGTTCAGTGCGGCCCGTGGGCTTTGAGTGAGGCCTGGCCCCCTGCCACCCCTCCTGAGTTGCTCCAGGGCTGTGATCTGGAGGAGACGGGGAAGTGGCAGACCCCCGTTTCTGCCACCTCCCCCTGAGCTACCATACTGTGTGAACTCACTGCCTACTGTGACCCTCAGGAACGCCCCTGGGGAGAGTGGTCTGGACTGACCTGAGGGGAAGCCGGAGGCCACCTTGATGAGGAACACTGGCAAGATGCCCGGGAGCAGCAGCAGACGGGTGATGGCCTTCAGGTCAAACACACTGGCCTTGGCTCCACCTGGGCACCAGGCAGGCTGGTCAGAGGGCTGGGGGCCTCAGCCTGGCTGGGGCCCAGGGTTGCAGGACTCACCCTCTGCAGGCCCAGGCACGGATTAGAGCTGACCACACGGCTGATGACCCTTCCACTGGCCCTGGCTGGGCACCACGTAGCTCAGCACACTCTCACCCACCCTGGGGCCCCTGAATTCTGGGAGGCACTCAGAAAACAGTGTGACAACTCTCAGGTAACAGAGGAGGCTCTCAGGCCCCAACCCAGATGACCAGGGCAGCGGCTTCCAGCCCAGCCCCACAAAGGCCAGAAGGCGACAATGTGGACAAGGGGTCCCCGACTCCTGGACATTTTCAAGCACTGTTTCCCAGCTGTTGGCTGCTCCCCACCTCTGGTCCCATCCCAGGCTCGGTGCTGGTCTCTCTCTGGTCATTCTGTTATGGCCTCCTGTCCCAGGTCATCTCTCCATTGCAGACCTGGCTCTCAGTGACTGGGCAGAAGCATAAGGTCCTGCCCCATACCGGGAATAGGAGCTGGGGTAGCAGGAGCCACCCTGGAGGGTCTCAGTGCCCCCAGATCTGGATGGTATCCTTGCATTGCCTAGGACAGGTGGAAACCCAGGAACCCACAGCCTGCCACCCCACTCCATGTGACTACTGGCCTTCCCCAGGTCTCCCCAGCATCCCTTCCTTAGGCAGACATGGTGGGCTCACCTGGTGGGGCAGCCTGGGCATCAACAATGGCCCCTTTAGTGCTGGCTGGGATGCAGGTGACACTGAGGATGGCTCCCAGGAGGTTGACCATAAGAGCTGTCATGGCCGGACAGTGAATCCTGGGGATAGCAGTGTGTGCTGCACAAGGCGTGGGTCCCAGGAGACTGGTCCTGCCAGACCCACCACCTCCCCCTGCAGCCACACTGAGGCCTTGGCTGCAGAGGGCCACACAATCCCTACCTGCAGCCCAGAGAGTGGGCACCAGGACCTCTTATTAGGTGACAGATGGAATGGCTGAGTCCTGGCCACCTCTGACCCTTGCCACAGCACATGAGCCCTGGCAGCCTCTGAGGGTGGGTGGGTGGCAGGAGCTAGGATGTGAGCCCAGAGGGCTGGCAGAGAGCGGGCAGCGTGGACTGTCACTCCCAGACTGCTAAGGGGCAAGACAAGACCCAGAGGTCAGGCCTGGGGCATGCATGTCCCTGGAGAGGCCCTTGACAAGAAAACAGAGGTCCCTCAGGAAATACTTCCCCTCCCCCTGCCTGGAGGGGCGGGAATGCTGGGTATGGGAGAGCACTGGCCTGGTGGCCCAGAGCCCCAGGGCCCCATCTTCCGGCCTGCAGTGACTGGCTCACTCAGAAGAGGACACGCTTCCTGCCAGGAGTCAGCACGTAACTGTGGCCCTCCAGGACCAGGACTTGTCACCTGTCCATGGGCCATGGACACTGTCCCTCTGACATCACCACTTTCTCAGTAGCCCAGCCATACCTCCTCCTCTGAAGCGGAGACAGGAACAAAGCAGGAACTCACTGAACCAGCTGCAGCCTCCGGATTGGAACACCCTTCCCTCGCAGTCAAACTCCTATGCATCTAGCAAGGACCCTTCTGAGTGAGGTCCTGGCTCTTCTCCCCAGCTGGCACCCAGCCCCTGGGACTCTGGTCTCAACCTGCTTTACCAGACGGTTGGAATCTGGCCCCTGTGGGCAGGTGGGCCTGGGTTGGACAAAGCCCTGCCTCAGACCTCACCAGTGTCTCCAAATCTGCCCTGGTCAAGGCCTCAGGGTGAAGATGCGAATGGAGGTCACCTGGACCCCTAAATGAGGTCAGCCAGGAGCTGCCCATGTCCCTCCAAAGTCTACTTCCCCCACCTCCCCCACAGCCCGCAGGGGGGGGGTGTATACACAAGCACGCAGGGCACCTTCATCAGAGCTCTGGTGGCACCCAGAGCTGCCAGCGAGGCCACAAAGCAGAGCCAGGCCTCTACCAGTCCTTGCTTCTCTGCTGGAACTGTCACTCCCATGGTCCTCAGTGGGGCTGGCACTGGTACCACCTGCCTGCCCCCCCCAGCCAGGCTGCTTTGCCCCCACTGCCCGGGGTCTGGGTGTTTGGGCTCTGGCTGCCAGGGTTTCACACGAATGGGCCCTTTCATGGGCTAGCAGGCATGGAGGGTCAGAGGGCACTGGACCCCAAAGTGAGGCCTCTTGAGGCCCTGGGGACTGGCAGGAAGTGATGTGTGAGTGAGGAGGGACACCCCACCCAGGGGCTGGCCCCAGAGAGAAGAGCCTTTCTTCTGGACTCTGATCTCCGAGGCATGTACGTCACTGCTCCGGGCCCGGCTAGGCAGGGACAAAACCTGCTTTCTTTGCCAGATGCCCCGGAAGCGCACAGAGCACAGGCGGCCTCTCAGATGGCTATTTTGGGAACTGTGACAAGCAAGGGTGGGTGGCAGGATGCCAAGCCCCTACTCCTTGTGCCTTTGCTGTCCCTTGAGCAGCGGCCGGCAAACCGAGAGCCAGCGCTGCCTTGGAGATAGAAGGCCTGGGGCTGGGGGGCCCGGAGGCCTCGGGGAAGTGGGCACCCACCAATCTCCAGAGCCCCAGTAGGCTGCTGCTGGGGAAACCTGCCAGAATCACTCTTCTCCACTCAGAGCAAATGCATGAAAGGAAACCGGAATAGAAAGGAAATTTAACAGGGAGCCCCCCGAGACCTGTGTGTGGCTCTCTACCAGGAAGACCCTTCCAGCTCTGTGCCTCCTGGACAGCATGGCATCCCCCCAGGGGCCTCTGGGTCAACACACCCCAGCACGTGGGGTCTCCTCCCCATGGACGTGCCCAGGTGCAGAATGGCCCTGGCGGGGCCTTGGGCTGCGTCCAGCTTGCGTTGACTCAGTCTACCTTTTTTATTTTGGGGGGTGCTGGGGCTGGAGCCCAGGCCTCACATACACTAGGCAAGTGCTCTACAACTGAGCTTCACTCCAGCCCTCTTTACTGTTTTATTTTGAGACAAGTTCTTGCTAAATTGCTGAGCTTGAACTTGCAGTCTTCCTGCCTCAGCCTCCCGAGTCGCTGGGATGACGGGCGTGCCACCATGGGTGGCCATTGCAGGGACGGTCCAGACAGGGAGCTGGGTTTGTCCACCCTTCTGTTGATAGACAAGCAGGAGGCTGATGGACAGATGCCTCTGGAAGGCACTGAGCAGGCCTCGGGGATCTGGCTGCCCTGTCCTTCCCTGGCTACCTTGCTGGGTGACCTCATTTCCTCAAGGGCAAATGAGGGCTAGATTCACAGTTTGTCTTCCTCTTGGGACATCCTGCTTGTCCTGAAACTCATCCCATCCCCCATGCTGCCTGCCAGGCGCCCAGGAGGCCTCTGGCACCTGCAGCCACACCTGGGGCAAACAGCAGGGCGGTGACCCAGGCCTTTCATCCTTATCTCCAGGGCCTGAGTTTGCCGACTTCATCAGGTGTGTGGCAGCCTTCTCTTGCCTCCCCCACTCGACCTCTGCCTCTTCTGTCCCTCTGCCCAATTGCCTGAACGCCTGCCTGGGACAGATGACAGCAGTTCACCAAGCTGGTGCCCCTGCCAGCTGGCTCTAAGACTCCAAAAGGATTCCTGCTGCACCCCCTGACCCTGGAGGACAGGCTGGTGTCAGCTGGGACCAAACTTATGACACCTGGCTTAAAAGAAGCCAGGACAGGAGACTCCAGAGAGCCTCTGGCTGTCCAGCCTGGGGCCCAGGGAGGAGAATTCACCTGCTCCACCCACCTACACCCTATGGTACTGTGGTTAGAACCAGGCTGATACACGGAAATCTTGCGGGGCCACTCCTGATACCCCCTCCGGCTTCCAAGGACCCAGAAAGAGGTCCCAAATCCTCTCTGGCCAAACGGGTCTTCCAGCCCCTGCTCTTGCAACCCCCAAGCCTCCAACTGAGCCAACAGAGCCCTTCTGCCCAGCGGCCTCTGCACAGCTTTCCCTGCCCCACCTTCCCCTGCGCCCCTCCTCCCTCAGGTGGCCCTCCTGCCTGGCCCTGCACTCAGGACACCAGGTCTTTCTGTTCTTTGCCCTGGCTGCCTGGCTGCTCCTGTGAGTCAGTCCTGACTCAGCCATCTAGCAGCCCAAGTGTCTACTCATTAACTTCAGAGGAAGCTTCTGTGGCAGGGTGGACACCTGTTAGCAGGATAAGGGCTCCATTCCGTGCCCCCCCCAACGGAAGGGCCAGAGATAACACCCCAGGCTCAGGAGGCTCCGCCCTGAGGTCTCCAGCCAGCACTTGCATGAGCTGACTCACCCAGGCCTGCAAGGTGCAGCTCGGGCTGGGGTCACACCAGCCACTTGCCCGACCTCCAGAGTCTATGGCTGGATGCTCCCCAGCCCAGTTCTGCGATTCTTGCTAGCCTGGTGGAGTCTGTTCAAAACTCCGCCGCTTCAAGGTGGACAGCAGGAGTCCTGGGCTGTGACGCTGTGTGGGTCACTGCAACTGAGTGTGCTGGGGGCGAGAGCAGGTGTCCTGCAGCCCTGACCCTGGGCAGCGGGAAGTCCCTCACCATGGTACCCTGCTCCAAGCTCAGCTCTCGCACATCGGGTCCATTCTCCTCTGCTCTAGCTGATCCTAGCCCCAGTACCTACCACCTGAGCATGGTAGGCAGGTGCAAATGTGGCCCACTGGGACCTCACCTGCAGAGAGATGGCAGCCTGGACCAGTCCTGTGGGCCATGGTTTGCCAACATGGGTTCCACACAGTGATTCCCCACATGGGTAGCTGCGTTGTCTTACATAGCCTGGGACTCTTCCCTACCCCTGAACTCGAACTTCTGACAGTGTCTCAAGCCCAACACATCCAGCACTGGCCTCCTGGTGTCCCTGATCCATCTCCTTCCACTTGTGCAGGCTGAAACCTGGGTGACCCCAGATTGCCAGCTTCCATCTCAGCAGACCCTGCCAGTGCCACCGTCAAATTGACAGGGGTGCCAGGCTGCACTGATCCCTCCCTCCCTACCTCAGCTGCCTAAGGGACCCACACCAGTCCTACACCTGCCCAGAGGGCACATTCCACATCAGCAGGGACCTTCCTACCAATATCCCCTGCTCAATGCTAGTGGCCCAGGGACATTCAGGCAAAGGCAGGATCCTCCCCACCCCTCTGCTCTTTGCTCTTGCCCTGCTTCACTCCAGTCACCTTGGATCCTTGCTTTTTCCCAAGTAAGCCAGGATGTCCTGCCCACAGGGCTGTGTCTGAATGACAGGCACCCCATCTCACAATGCTGCCACCATGTGGGTGCATAGAGATCCCTCTTTGGCTTCAATGCTGGGGCCCAGGACATGCCTAGATTGGAGTCAGACACAGAGCAGGCTCCACGAACCTGTGCTGGGTTCTGGAGGCCTTGAGACCCTCCCTAAGGGGACAGGTGGGCACTCGAGGCCATGAGTCACAGAGACACCCCCACCTGCTGGTTCAGCTCCGTTCCTAGGCAGCCCGGCCTACCGACCCTGAGCTCAAGGCTGAGCTCAAACCAGTTCTGCCGGTGCCCGCCCCCACAGGCTCCAGTGCCAAGTCCACTTCCTCTTCCCACTGTGTCTGGGTGGCTGGGGGTGGGCATGACTGGGTCCCTTCAGGGGCATAAAGCACCCAAGGTGGGAGAGAGGCAGCGACCAGGGAGACCCCAGATCAAGGCTTGGTCTCCATCAGAGGAAGGGAAAATAGGCTGGGGAGTGGCCGTGGGCTATGCCAGGAGGCACAGCAGGCTTCAGGGTCATGGCACTGCATGAATGAGGTGGGAGAAGACATCCAGGTCCTGAGACCACCTTCCCTGCTAAGTGGGGATGGGTGGGACTCACAAACTGTCAACTTCCAGGCCCCACTACTCTCAAAACCAAGTGGGGTCAAGGCCATCCACAGCTGTGTGGACCCACAGCTTGGCTCAGGGTACAGTCGGTCAGCCCATCTGGGAGGGAGGAAGGCAGAGCTGGCAGCCAAGTCACCCCACTCTCCCTACTCTGGGCCACCAGCTGCAAAGCACTGGGGGGTCGGCTCTGGCCCCAGTCCTGGTGTGGTATGGAGTCTGTGAAGATCCCCCAACTGCACTTTGCAGTCCCCGGCCCTGGGCCTATTTCCCCACCCATCAAAGGAAATGTTGAAGTTGACCTGCTTATAAATAAATGCCCAGGTTATGAATGGCCTCAGATCTTGGGATGAAAGGAGGCGGGGTCGTTGATGGAATGTTCTGGAAGTGGAGGGAAGGGTGGAGGCTATCTCCAGGGCTGCTGGGAGAGAGAAGTAAGTGGTGTCTTTCAGGTCAGCAGCTGGGAGGCAGAAAGGACAGGTGGAGAGGAGGGGATGAATGCAGGGCTAGGCAGGTGAGGCGGCTGGCGGAAGCCTGGGTGAGTGAGCTTGCTCCCACATACCATCAGCCCCTGCTAATACCCTGCATGTGGGGGACATCCTGCAGCACTGCAGCCAGTGGGGACCGATGGGCCCATTTCACAGGCAAGAAGACCTGGTGAGGTCAGGGAAGGAGTCCCTGCTGATGGCAGCAAGTGGGTGGGCCCCGAGGTGACCCTACCTGCCTGGGATGTGTGTCCCCCTGAGTGGGTGGCATCTTTGGAGGGCCCTCCAGCAGCACTATACCTGCACGTGTCCCCTGCGCCCTGACCGCACTGACTCCTCACTCTAGTTGCCTGAGAGATGGAGGTCTCGGAGACAGAAGCTGCCCAGCTCTGTGTCCCCTGCCCTCCACTGCCTGGCTCCACACCTGACTCCCTTCGGTTCCTTCCTGCTGCTCTGGACCCCAAGCCCCAGCCTGGCCAGCCTTTCGCACTTCCCCTGGACCCCTCTACCCTGAACAAAGCCCACCTGCAGCCTCTGCTCCCCTCTCTCCCTAGGCCTCATCTAGAAGTCAGGCTTGGGGTCCTCACTGCTGCTGGACAGAACTCTAGCCAGGGCGTACTCAACCATCGGCTGCTCAGCCAGCCAGCCCCTTCCCTCCAAGCACCAGAGGGCCCTCTGCTGGCATTCTCACCAAGTGCCAGGGGTGTGGGCCAGGCACCCTCCTGCTGGAAAAGCTGACCCTCCTCCAGCCACACAGCCCCTCATCTGGCTGCTATGCCAGAGCTCTCCTGAGGCCCAACAGGCCCTCAACTCTTCAGGACAAGAACTCCCACAGTGCTCTGGGCTGCCCAGGGCCAGCCTGAGTTAGAGCATAGCCTTGGCATACTGTCTGCACCCACCTCTCACCCGTAGGCAAAACCAGGCTTGGCCTCTCTCTGCGGCCAACCCTGGTCCAGCTACTGTCCTCTCCCAATAGGATGGTGCAGAAGCCACCTCCCACCCCTCTCTTGTCCCCCTGTGGAGGGCTTGCCCTCTGCTCAGCTATATGGCCTGGCTCCTGCCCCTCCAGACACTGGGGCCCCCTCACTTCCCTGGACCTAGCACTTCCGCACGTGCCATTTCCTTCCCTCATCTGCTTCAGGTCTCTGCTCAAAGGCCACTTCCTTACAGAGTCCCTGGTGACCACCAATCTAGCTGGCTCCTGATCCTTGTTTATTTCTTTTCTTAGTGCTGGCCCCTAACTCAGCCCCATGCATGCTTGGCAAGCTATACCACTGAGGCACACCCCAGGCCACGTTCAACCCAACCTGCCGCAATACGATTTATATGAGTGACTTAGTCTGTCTTGCTCCCCACTGGATCCTAGAACCTAGAATTGCAGAGGCACTTGCCCTACAGGGCTGCCACCAGAGAGGCTCCATCCCAGAAGAGGGCCTCAGGGTGGCTCCTGCAGGCCTGTGGAGGGAGGGTGGGCCACCTACTGGCACAGAGGCTCCTTTGGCCAGGGGGCAGGTAGAAGCCTCCACTCCTTGCTGGGTGGGGTGACTGCCTCCAAGATGCATGGCCTGGTGTGAGGGCCTGGTGCTAGCACACTGGCAGAATAGAAGCTGACGTGAGGGCTGCCAGAGTTTTGGGAAAGAGAAAGGGGTGGGGCCGCATGGGGAACTGATCCTCCGCAGGGAAGCAAGGTCCCCCTCCAGGTCCAGGTGCACTGGGTTCAAGGTCAGGCTCTTTTCCCAAGAGGCATGCCGAGGGCTATGGGTGCTGATGGCCTGTCCGCAGCATGACAGGGGGACAGTCAGACCTCCAGGAGTTCATGCTGCAGATGGCAAGCCCTGAGCTCCCTTGAGCAGAGCAGGACAGGGCCTGGGAGGGCCTGGTGTGTCCAGCTGGGCCAGGCGCAGGCCTAAAACAAACCCTGCGGGCTGCTGTCCTGATTAGGTCTAGAGGTGGAAATTCAGGCATGGAGGTGCTGGCAGCAGACTCAGGAATCCTCCTTTTGAGCCCCATTTCACACACCCAAAGGGGACCTTGCCACAGTCCTGTCCTTGGGGGATAGCTACCCTCAGGCCTCCTGGGACAGACTTGAGAGGGATTCTCTCCTTTGAAAGCTCCTAAGAGCAAGACTGGGGCCAGACGTGGGTAGACGTGTCCCCTGCCCTCCCCTCTCTCCAAGGCCAGAGCCTCCCTGGACAGTCTCTGGGCGCCCTGCAGGGACAAGCCTGGCCAGGGCAATCGGTGCTGGAAGAAGGCTTCTGCGCGGGGCGACGGCGCCCTCTGATGGCCACGCAGCTCAGGGCGACCGAACTCGCTACGCCCGCGGATAGACAAACCGAGGACCAGAGAGGGAGCGCGGATTCAGGGAACCAACCCAACGGTTCCCCTGAGCAATTTCGCTGCCCGCCCGCCTCGTCCACCCGGTCCCCGACCCGGTCACTCACCCGCCTGCGGTGATCAGGGTCCCACCGAGCAGGGACCCAAGGATGACACCGACTCCGAAGCAGAGGCCTAGACGGCCCAGGGCCGCGGGTCGCTCCGCTGGTGCAGTCAAGTCGGTGATGATCATCTGGGCGGCTGCGGGATGAGGGGGCTGAGCTCCGCGGCCCCCTCACCCACCCAGTGCCGCCCCCAAGTCGTCCCCCTCCCGAGCCTGCCCGCCCCCACCAGGCCGCGCTCCCGGAACCCCTCCTATCCCTGACTGGCCCCGGCACAAGCCATGCCGCGCAAGTCATCCCCTCGCCCCACTGGCACGGCCATGCACCGGGATCTACCCCCCAGGCCACATTCCTACGTCGCCCTTCAAGCCACGCCCTCTTGTCCAGCTTCCGGGCTGTGCCCGTTCCGATGGTCGCCAGCGTCCCTACCTGGCAGCGTGTGCATGAACACTGCGGGCAGGCGAGAGGCGAACAGCAGGAGGATGCCGGGCAGGGACGGGCTGAAGGCAGCCGCCAGAAGCAGGTAGAGCGCCGAGGCCGACAGGAAGGACAGCACGAGCGCCGCGCGAGCCCCGTGCTGGTCCGCGAACCTGCGGAGGGACCCGTCAGAGGCAGGGGCCTTGCGCTCGCCCTGCCCTGGCTGCCCTAGGCTGGCGGCTGGGTGGCAGGTAGCGCCGGCCCCTGCAGGCTGCAGGACCTCAGTTTCCCCATCCTCCCAGTGGGCTGTGCAGAGGGTGGGGTGGGAGTGGGGTGTGTGTGGCTGGCCCAGGGGACCCTGTGACCTTCAGTTAAGGCTGTACAGAAAGCAGCTGTTTGGGAGGGGGGCGGGTGTCCCTTCTTTCTGCCTGAAGTAGCTCTTGAAGAGTTGACTCCCTCTGGCTGCCTTACCCAGTGCTGCTGTCCCCCTTGTCCTGGGCCATTGTCACCATGAGGTCTCTCTCTGTGTGTGTGCCTTTCAGTTAGACTGATGGAGGGACTGGGCTCCCGGCTCACTGCACTGAGGACATGGGACCTTCAAAACTCAAATCCTCTCCTGGACATTTGTGGATGTCACTGCAGGGCCCCCCCCTCCCCCGGAGCCTACAAGGAGCCATAGCACCTCAGCATCTCAGTTTGCCTCTCTGTGCAAGAGGGGTGTCATCGCCTTGTGTGGCCCAGTGTGAGCCCAGGGAAACTGGCAGGACCCAGTGCACAGCCCCTGAGGAGTGGCCTGGGTCACCATGGGTGGAAGGACACACACACACCCTCTCTTCTGTACCTGCCAAACACTGGCCCACCCAGCAGCTGGAGCACCCCGAAGGTGGTCTGTAGGTAGCCGAAGGCAACAGAATCCAGGCCCAGGTTCCGGGACAGGTACTGAAATACAGGTGGGGCCCATGGGTGGGCAGCGGGTGAAGGACCTCCCTGGACAGGGTGGGAGGGGCAGAGGGCCAGGCTCTGACTCTGGGCATGTGACCTGGGGGTCCTTCTCTGTGGGACCCTACTCCTCCCCCTCAGGTGGGAGTCTTTAGTGGCCCTAGGGATGCCATGTCCAGTGAAGGTCGCTGCTGGCCCTCCTTCCCCTCTGCAAGACACTTGTGGGGGGTGGGGAATGGAGACTTTACTCAAAGCCCTGTGGAGGAGACTGTCACACTATCCTGCCAAGAGATTGTCCCAAAGCACCTTAATGACACACAGGAAGTGGCCCACCTAACTCTGTGAAGCTCCCAGTCTTCATCTGTCCCTCTTGGAGGATGCCTTTCAGGGAGGTCCTGGATGGACCTCCAGAGAACCTGAGGGGTCCCCAAGAGCCCAGGCCCCATCCTATCCTGCCCTATTCCTCTGACTTTAATGCCCCTCCCAGAGTTCCTGACCCCTTCCTCCAGTGGGCAGAATTGTGACTGGATGTGTGCGTTGCAGCCCTAAGCCCCAATACTTCAGAATGTGACCTTGTTTGGAAATAAGGTCTTCCTGGCAGTAACCAGGCTAAGGTGAGACACACACAGAGGCATGGCCATGTGAAACAATGCTAAGAGGGAGGCAGAGGCCAGAGGGGGCTGTGACAAGCCAGGACCCCTAAGGGCCAGGAAGGACCCACCCCAGCCTCTAGGGCTTCAGAGGGAGCTTGGCCCCCCTGGCAGACTTCTGGCCCCTGGAACCCTGGGACAGTATGCTTCTGGTCCCTTGTGATGGCAGCCCCCATCACTGATGCCCACCTCCCCAGTCTCAAACCCTGGACTTCTCTGAAGCCCCACTTGTTCCTGCTGCTCCTTCCTGGCCAGCTTGGGCCGTCAGTCTCTGCCTCCCTCCTGGTGGGGAAGCCTAAACTGCCACTGGCAGGACGGCTGTGAGTGCTGCAGTCACCCCGCCCCCTCTCCTCATCCTGCCCAATCCACGTTCTCCTCTCCCCCAAACCCCTCCCCTCCCTACCCCGCCCTCGAGGAGCTGCAGCCTCACCCCCACACCTGCCTACTGCCCTCCCCTCCCTGAGGCCCCAAGGGCAGAACCCCAGCCTCTCAGCCCCCAAGACAAGGCTCCTAAAGCTGCCCTCCCTCTGGCCCCATGGCGCCCTCCTGGGGCACCCAGTCACTTCTCCTGTTTAAGCAGGACTCCTCTGCCATCCAGCTGCCTACTGTCCCTTTACCCTGTCATCTCTCTTCCCCAGGTGGCTCCTCCACCAGCTTCCTCCCGGGCCAGCTCTTGCTTTTTCCTCTGTGGCTCCCTCCCTCCTCCGACCCTGTCAACTGCCTCTCCAGGTCCCTCTTGCTCACCCTGACCTGGAGGCTTCCCTCTGCTCCAGGGCAGCCCCCTCCGGAGGCCATCTCCATGCTGTAGCAAGACCTCTGTCCCACCCTGGCCCTTCACCTGTGTGAGGTCATCTCAGTGTAACTGAGGCACGGCTCACCTTGCAGCTGCCCCTTCTCCATCACTGAGGCCGCCGTCCCCCTGAGGGCTCAGGCCAAGTTCTCAGCGCCATCCCCTCACCTTACACCCACATTCATTCCATCAGCAGGAGATCCAGATCCAGATTCTCCCGCAGCTGCCGCCACCAGAGTCCTCAGAGCATCTCTTGGCCCTCCAGGCCTTGACTTCCCTCCTCTCCAGATGCACAGAGCTCACCCCTGCCCCAGGGCCTTTGCACCGGCTGCGCCTCTTCTGCTTCCTTCAAGCCTTGTCAATGCTGTCCTCTCAGCGAAGCCTTCCTGACCCCAAAACTGCACCGTCCTCGGGTTCCCAGTCCCCAGGCGGTGCTACTGCTTTGCTCCCCTACACCACTGAACTCTGCCATGTTTACGGCAACAGTCAGTCGCACAGTGCACCAGCAGCTCTGAGGACAGAGGCCGTTTAGTTGTTTGGCTCTGCTGTCCCAGTTCAGAGAACAGGGTCCGCGTATGGTCACTCAACACAGACTTGCTGGACAAGCCGGTGCCCTCCCTGTGACAGCCATAGTAGCTGGTAGGTACCACATTCTGAGGGCTCATGCACTCATTCCTCTCTCCGAAGTGCCCTTGCTGGTAAGGGACAGCTACCACCTGTTGATGACTGTCCCAGGGCCCCCTGCTATTGGGTGGAGGTTCAGGGCTGAAACCCAGGTCACCTGCAGAGCATAAGCTGGGCTTGGGAGGTGTGGTGGGAGGTGTCCTGGGGCTGGGATAAAAGCCAATCAATGCCCACTCCTGCCGGGACCCCCAGGCCTGGGGTGAAGGTCAAGGGGAGGAGGAAGGCTCTGGGCCTCAGCTGAGTCTCCCAGGGATGGAGGCTGTGGGGTGGCCCTGACTTGGCCTGGGTTTTGGAAATGTGTAACTTTATTCCAAAGTGTCCCTGAGCCTCTTTGGGGATAACCTGAGTGGGGAACTGGCCCCAGTCAGGACCACGGTGAGCCCTGGCACCTCAGTTCTGTCCAGTCTGGCCTGCTGACCTCACTGGGGACCAGCAACACACTCTACCCTCTGACTGAGCCCATAACGGGCCAAACCAGCCCCTCACTTCAAGGACCCTGGGCCCTGACAGTCTCCAAGGGAACGTTTCTTTGTTTGGTACTGGGGATTGAACCGAGGAACTTTTAACACTGAACCACAACCCCCGCCCCCCTCCCCCTGTACCCTTTTTATTTTGAGACAGGGCCTCGCAATGTTGCTCTGGCTGGTCTCAAACTTGTGATCCTCCTGTCTCAGCCCCCTGGGTTACTGGGATCACAAGCATGCACCACTGTGCCCAACTTTAACTGCCTTTAAGAACTTAGAACCCAATCTCCTCATTCAAATTAAAAATGAGTGTCACAAAGACAGAAAAGAGCCTGGGGGTAGGGGGGTGGCCTCTGGGTTCTTCTAAGCTCCCCTAGGTGCTGTTGCCCATGGAAGGTGAGACTGTGGGCACGCTCCATAGAGGTCTGTTGAATGAATAAACAAGACTGAAAAGTGGGAATGGACAGAAAGTGGGTGGGTGCACCTGGCAACCAACAGTGACTGTTTAACCACCTGCCATGAGCCAGGCTGAGTTTAGGGACCCAGCCCTCACAGTCCTGCCCTGACATGCTGTGGGAGAGTAACAAATGGCATAAATGTCCAGGATGTGAGATGAGGAGACAGGAACCCAGAGCAGGACCTGGGGTTGTTGGGGAAGTGATATGGAGATACAGGCCATGTGGGGGGCCCTGCACACAGGCAGAGAGTGGGCATGAGTGGAGCAGGTGTCAGGGGTGGACAGGGCAAAGCCCAGGTGGCAAGTGGGAGGAACGGGGTTAGGACAGTCTCGCAAGGGGTGCTGCTGCAAGGAGGGCAGTGGGGGTGGCTCCCTGTGGCTTCTGTCCAGGGCAGGTGGGGCAGCTGGACAGCACAGTGTCCTGAGGGTCAGCGGGAATAGTCCCTGGGTCCCTCAATGCCTTTAGGTCTAGTGTGGTAGGGGGTCTCCAGCAGGTGGGGCCAGGCAGCATCTAGCCCCCACTTTGCTTCCTGCCACCGCCCACCTGGACAGCAGGAGGGACAGTGAGGGGCCTCTGGTGTGGCCTGCTGGGGGTGTTACTCACTGGCAGGGTGGAGAACTGCATGAAGAGGCAGGTGATCTCCAGGGCAGCCAGCAGGTAGGTAAGTGGGATGACCCAGGGCCGGCATGGAGGGCCCACCTTGCTGAGGGACCGGGCCTGGTCCCTGGGGGCTGTGGCTCCCTGCATCCTGGGCAGGCACTGTAGGGAGGCTGGGGAGAAATCCGAGTTGGAGGCTGGCAGAGCCTTGGGAGCGGCCAAGGGGCAAAAGTCCTGTTGATCTGGGCGCAGGTGCTGAGTCACTTGGCTGGAGGCGGGCAGAAGTGGCCTGTGGGAGAGGACGGCACTGCAGACTGCAGACCCCCACCCTGGGTTCTCCAGCCACCTGACCTTGGGGAACCTGTAAGGTTCCCATCCCCCAACATCTGGAAACTCCTGTTTCCTAGCAGCCTGCGGAGGGAACACAAGGACAACCCCAAGCCCTGCAGCTGGGCCTGTCTGCCAGGCCAGCCTCAGCGTGGCTGCTGACTGCTGCTTAGACGGTGCTGTCTTCCTTCTTTTTCTTTACCTATTTCTTGGTACTGGGGATTGAATCCAGGGGCGCTTAGCCAGAAGCCACATCCTCAGCCTTTTTTATTTTGAGAACGGGTGTTTCTAACTTGGCTAGGGCCTCACTCTCTATGAGGCTGGCTTTGAACTTGCCATCCTGCTGCCTCAGCCTCCCAATCCCTGCTGAGATTGCAGACATGCGCCACACGCTTTCTGTGGGCAGCGGGCTGACTCCAGCCCCAGCCCCAGGGGGGTCTGGAAGGGTGCTGGGTAGCGGTCAGGGCCGCTTTGCCTCTCCTCCTGTTGCAGGCTGCTGTCCCCCACCACCCCACCCCACCCCCGACCCCACAACCAGCCGGGCCGGACTCTGCAGCCCACCGAGGCCTTTCCAAGGCATCTCCAGCCTACGCCTGACTGCAGCCCCGGGCAGCCTTCGTCTTCAGGCAGCCGCTGCGGGACGGGACGGCGCGGACCGCCCGGGCTGCGCCTCCGCCCTGCCCATCCCGGGATCCACGGGGCTGCGGGAGCTGCGGCTCGCGTGCACGCGCGGGCACCTCGCCCACCAGGCGCGGGCTCGGGTCTCAGGGCCCGCCCTCGCCGAAGTGCGCTCGGGTACCTGCCTCCGCCGGGTGAGCTCGGGCGCGCGCCTCGGGGGACGAGCCCTCTCGGGGTGACCCGGACGGCCGCCCTTCCGGGGTGACCCTGGACCTGCCTTTCCAGCCCCGGGGGCCTGGCCGGGCTCCCGGCCCCGCCCCCTCTGAGCTCCGGGCGCCCGCGCTGCGGCCTCTGCACGCCCATTGGCCCGACCGCTCCCGGAGGCCACGCTCCCCTCCCCACCCGGGCCCATTGGGCTCCTGGAGGTTTTGCTCTGGGTCAATGTCTTTGCAGCAGTGTGTGTGTATACCCCGGCCCCGGGGCTGGTGATGGAACCCAGGACCTCGCATAGGCTAGGCCCACCTCCTGGGGACTTCAAATGGCCCTGCTAATAGGCCTCAGGCCTGTGGCCTGGCCCTTGACCCGGTTGCAGGGCAGGAGGGTGGGACCAGGGTGCTGAACCGAACGAGCACTTTGGACAGTTCTCGGTTCAGTGGCTGTACCACCGAGCCACTGCGCTACACCTCCCGCCCTTTTTTATGTTTAACTTTTTTAGACTGGGCTTATTATGTCTTGGTTGGTCAGGTTCTCGCAAAGTTGCTCCTGATCCTTCTGCCTCAGCCTCTCCAGTCCCTGGGATCACAGAGGTGCTGCTCCTGGGCTTGCAGCTTTTATCCTGCCAAAGGCACCTGGCTGCGAGAGGCGGATCTCAGGTCCCTGGAGCAGCATAAGTTGCTCATTTTCAGTTGGGAAAGGGATGCGTGGGGAGGGGAAGGAGGTGGAGGAGGGACTTGGTGCCAAAAGGAAAAAGAGTAAGGGAGAAGCAAGGAGAGGGAAGGAGGGCCTTGTCTGGCCTGCCCACCTCCTAAGTGCACTGAGCCCTAGAGGAGGGGCAGGGAGAAGCCAGCATGTCTGTGCACAGCTCTGGGCTCCTCTGCAGCTCCCTGCACTGACCAGGAGGCTGCTGGGAGTTACTGAGATGGCATTTTCCCCATGTCACCCTGACTGTCATGCTCCCATCCCACTGACCTGGGCCACTGGAGATGCAAGGTACCTAGGTACAGTAGCTTGGTGTTGCGCCCTGCTGAGTTCCTCAGGAGTCAGCAGGAGCACACACTGCCCTTGGGCCAGAGGAGTCTCAGACAGGTGGGGTGAACATTGGGGATTCCCTCTGTGGCGCCCATTGAGAGCAAGCCATATAGCCTGAGGCCTACTGGCAGGGCCATGTGAAGTCCTCAGGAAGTGGGGTCACAGGTGCGGGCACTGTGTTTGAGGAGATTGCAGGGCAAGAACCGCAGATAGGAGAAAAGTGTTGGCATCTGTGGGCAGGCCCCAGGTCCTCTGCCAAGCTCAGTTTCAGGAACAGCATGGCTGGCCTCCCTGGGGACACGAGGAGGATAGGTTCAGCTAGAGCTACAAGCCCAGACAGGTGCTGCCAAGGTTTTCTGGAAGGGTGCACGGAAAGGCAGGCCTGGGAAGTGGTGGGGCTGGATGATAGGAATCTCAGGGAGTCTAAGATTCAGGACTCCTGGAAGAGGGTTGGAGTGCAGAGGGCTCTGTCCTCTGTGGGTGAGGGTTAGGCACTGTCCCTAAGAGGTGCTAGTCTCCCCAAGACCCACTTGTCAGACTCTGGGACCTGGCAGTTTTTATAGACCTGGCC
This sequence comes from Aplodontia rufa, assembly GCA_004027875.1. Lineage (NCBI taxonomy): Eukaryota > Metazoa > Chordata > Mammalia > Rodentia > Aplodontiidae > Aplodontia > Aplodontia rufa. Next base: position 95,196 of record PVKS010002486.1, read on the forward strand.
AGAGATTGGACCAACATCGGCTCCTCTTGGGGTCCCCAGGTAGGGGCAGGAGGGTGAAGAGGCAGGTGGGGAGGCGGAGGGGCTTCTAGAGCTGGTGGATGCCAGGAAGGGGTTGGTCACTCACCACTCTTCTCCTGTGTCATGATGGACCCGGTGGCAGGGAACTGGTTTTGCACAGTAACTTTTGTTTTTTTCCGAAAGGAGTGGGGAAGCTTCCTGGTTCCCAGGGAGTGTGGGAAAATTGCCCTGTGGGCTGGAAGAGGTGAGAGAGCTCTCGGAACCTGGCCCCTCGGACTTCCTCCTCCAAAGGAAGCGACTGGTTGCAGGCAGTGGCATCACGCTCACCTGGCATCTCAACAAGCTCACCGGGCAGGAGAGACCCGGCCACAGTTCTACCCAGGAGACAGATCTAGGCGTACTGCAGGAAGGGCTTCGTGGATCCGGGGTAGGCTGGGCAGGGAGGGCTTCTCAGTAGAGGCCATGCCCAGCAGGTTTTTTGGAGGCGCACAGATGTGGTGTGTGTAGGCACAGCGTTCCAGGCAGAAAGGACAGTGCGACAGAGGCGTACAGTGGAGCCCAGGCTTCTGGAAGTGGGGAACACTTTGCGGCTGCAGCATCAGAAGTGCCGTGGGGTAGGGGCACTGACACCGAGTCCAGAGGTGGGAAGCCCCAGAAGGGCCAGATACAGGCAGGGACGTGGTCAGATGTCCTGAGAGGCTTGCTGTTCCTGGGGGCTGGGATCCCAAGGACCTCCAGACAAGAGGAGCCATGGCCTATGGCACAGGAACCTGGCCTAGCCCCACAAAAACTGAGCACCTACTGTATGCAGCAGGGACTAACTAGGGAGAGAGAGAAAGAGAGAAACCTGGGGAGTGGGGACCTGAGAGCTGGCCATCGGGTTTAGCACTGGAGGTCACTGGTGACTGACAGGAACAGTGTTGGCAAGGGGTTAGAGCTGCAGGCATGGGCAGCAGCAGGGTCTGGAAACTTATTTGAAGTCTTGTCACAAAGAGATTCAGGGAACCAGACAGTGGCTGGTGGGAAATGAGAGAGAGTAAACATTTGTTCAAATTTTAAGATATTTAAAAGATGTGTTGCAGCATGGGAAGGCAGAGGGTGGACTGACAACCTGAAGGGGGTTAGAGGCGTGGCTTAGGGGGCACCAGACTGTTCCCTGGTGCACCCAGTGGGTGTTGATGAGGGGTTGGAAGGCACCAGGGTCCCTGCTATGTTTCTGGTTATCCCTGAGGACTCATCTCAAGGTCACTTTTTCAGGGACACCAACATAGAGCCTGGGAAGGGTCCAAGGTGGGTCCTCATGGTGCCAGCCCTGGAGAGCTCACCACCTCCACTGCTGCTGCCCCCCTGCAGGCAGCCTTGCACTTCTCAGTCCCAGGTGAGGCACAGTTTCAGGCCTTGGACAGCAGGGGGAGCCCCAGCAAGGACCTGTACCCAGGACCCAGGTCATGCTGGTTTTTAGTGGTTGCCCTTGGAGCCACAGCCTAGCAAGGGGCATGGGAGCCTGTGGGGTGGACATAAGGGGCCCAGCCTCAGTTTCTCAATACATCCTGGAGGTGGTATGTTGAGTCTGGGGGGAGGAAGATTCAAAGGTCCCTCACCTGCCCTGCCCTTTGGGCCACTAGGGGTGGGGGTAGGGAGGAAACCCCAAGGTAGGTGAGCTTGTCAGGCAGCCCTGGGGATGGAGTCTGGGTGGGGGCTTCAAGAAGGAGTGGGCAGGGCTTAATCTTGTCTCTAGGGCAGAGTGTAGGGTTTCTGCTCACTCTGTGGAAGGGCGGGTAGACCTGAGGACTTCCAGTCACACAGCCTGGCCACGTCCCCGGAGGAGGCAGCTTCTCCACTAGGGCTCGTCTGCCTCCAGTGATCATGTGCAGGGAGGACAGGAGTCTGCCGGGGCTCAGGGACAAAGGCCTGGGCCGGGAATGGGCACACTTCCTGCTCACCCCCTGAGCTGCACTGTGGCCTGGGCCAGGGTTGGCAGGCATGAAGTGGCTCACACGCCATGGACTCATGCAGGCCGATCGTCACACTGGAGAGCGCTATGACCTTGACGGGGAAGCATATGCTGAGAGCCACGTGGCTGTGTCCCCAGCAAGGGCCTGAAGACTGCAGTTCGGGGGCTTTCAGGTGCAGCCACATGCCATCTGGGAGCCACTGTCCTCTTCTCCCACCACAGGCTGAATTGGAGCTGGGACCTAGCTCTGGAGCAGCTGCGTTCTGCTTGGGAATGCCTGTTTCCCTGGGGCAGAGGAGTTTCTGAGGTGTGGGTTGTCCCCTGCTAAAGTGGGGACAGTCATGGACAAACCTGGCCCTTTGGTCACCCTCCCCTCTCAGGCTAGACAGACCGCAGCTGGGCCCCAGTGGTTTGAGGCCTGCCCAACCCTGAGGGCAGTTTTAGGCCTGGTGGTTCGGTTCCCCTTGGGGCAGCCACCCCAACATGCCCCTTGGTGCACTTGGGGCACTCCTACACAGGCTGAATGAGTTTCTAAGACCCCAGACAGCCTGGTCCAAGGGCCTCAGGTTCAGGGGCTCAGCTCAGGGGGTAGCCAGGGACAGGGCTGCCCTCATTCCCACTGGCTCTTGAACACAACTAAAGTAGCCTGAGACAGAGTCCTGGACTACAGCCCTGCCCTACAGCCCTTCCCAAAGTGCCCACCATGCTCCATCTCCGGATGGGCCTCACCTGGAATGTTCCTCTTATCTGCTGATCCCTTCTACCTGCCAGGCTCCACCCAAGCCGTCACCCTGAAAATCCTCCTGGGCCTCTTTCTTATTGGGCGATGGGCCCCTCTGGCTTCCATGGGCCTGCCTGGAAGCCCCTGAGGTGATTATCCCCCCTCGGCCCCCTGAGAGATGCTTGCTGAGTGGGTGGATCGACAGACATGAGCCAAATCAGAGGGCAATAGTCCCAGCTCATTGGACATGCGCCAACAAGGGGCTGCCACAGCCGTCCAGGGCCAGGCCTGGTAGAGCCCAAGACACCAAGGCTGGTAAGGTCCAGCACTGGCTTGATTCGCTGTGGGCTGCAGATCACAACCCGACGTGACCAAGGCAGGGGCAGCAGGGGAACCCCCATCTTAAAAACCCCAGGAGCCAGCACGTGTGCTAAGGTTTTGTGCAGGGTTCTGCAGTGAGACCCTCTCGGTTGGTACCCTCTTGATTACCAGGCCTGGACAAGGGTCTTGTGCTTCCCGTCTGTGAAGTGGAGATGACACTGCTCCCTGTCTCCTAGGGTGCTTATGAGGATTAAATCAAATCATTTGCACCTAAACAGCACAGTAAGCAGTTGCCTGGCACAGAGAGGGTGTGCTGCTGGCAGCTGGATGCCAACCAGCATCTAGGGATGGGGACACTGTGAGGGCCTGCCTGAGTGCCTCAGGAGGAACAGGCCAAGTGTGAGCTTGGATGGGGCATGAATGACAGCTGAGGCCCCCATTCAGTATCCCCTGGACGCCCTGGACCCTTCCTCCTGCCTCACCAACCGTTGTGTGTGACCATGGGTAAGTGCCTCTGTTAGTGTCTGAGTCGTCCCCCCAGCCCACTCCCTGGACTAGGCCAATGTCCAGTTTGTACTTCAACACAGAGGGAGGAGGGGGCCGGTGCCTGGTCTGTGCCCTGCCCACCCCTCTAGGCTGGAGGGGGGATGGAGGAGGAGGCAGGTCCTGCCGTATCCTTGGGGGAGGGCTGCTGCACCAGACACAAGCCACCCATGTGGTGTCTAAGCATTAGGTGAGAAAGCAGAAGCACAGAGAGCAACTTGCCTGAGGACACAAAGCCAATAGGAGGCAGTGCCTATCCTATTCCCACCCTATCCCACCCCTCCTGCTGGGTGGGTGGGGCAAAGCTTTTCTGACAGCTGTCTAGATGAAGCTGGCCCCTGGGCTGGAGCCCTGTCCCTCCACAGCCCCTGCATCCCTCTTGGGCACCAGCATTCTCTGCTCGCTCTCTGGGCACCTGTGTTGACTAGCTGGCAAGCCTGGGGCCCCCATAGCCCCTGGGGGCCTGGGCCCGTTCCCCAGGAAGGTGGTGCTGCCTGGCAGGGCCTGTGTCTGTCCTGATGGCTGCTGAAACCTTACTGTTGTGCGTGCGTGTCCACACAGGGTCACCCTGGCTGGGGGCAGTGACAGCCAGGGCAGGCAACTGAAGGCGAGCAGAGGCCCAGCTGAGCAGAGGCCCAGCTCGCCACAGAATTTCCAGTGGTGGCCTGGGGGCTTTGGGAAGCAGCTCTAATGAACCAGGGTGGAGGGCAGGATGCAGACGGGCTGTGGGCCAGGGCAGGGAGAGGATGGGGAGGGTCTGGGGAGGAGGGAAGGGGAGGGCTGAGCCCAGGACCACAGAGGGGAAGGAGAGGAGGCAGGGGGCACCCACTTTGGCGTTTTGGACTCCTTTCCTGGGGTGTGTCCCTTTTGGGTCTTTGGTGCAGCCCTTTGTCTCTTCCTTCTCCCCTCCCTGCTCCTGGGCTCCCAGCCTGCCCTGTGTGATGACAGGAGAGGCCAACAGGATACTTCCCCCTGGGGTGTGAGTGACAGCCCCCCAGCACCTAGAGTGTTGTGGCTTTTAGGAAAGTGAGCCTTTGGTCCTCTGCAGCCCTGACTGTACACCCTGTGCAGAGCCCCAGTTTAGACTTGAGGGGATTCAAGGTCACAGTCACCCACAGGTGTGAGGCCCTGATGAGGCAGACAGGGTGGCAGCAGGAGCAGGCTCAGTTGGTGGGCAGCTGCCTCTCTGCTGCTGTGCTGTCTTAGGACACCAGGGGGCAGCAGGCGTCCAGTTTTGCCTTTAGGGCCTGGGCTCTGACAGCAGGCTCAACTATCCTGCTAGCTGAGGAAGGGCTGGGCCAGGGTCTGCTGAGCACCCAACTAAGCAGCTCTTGGCCTGCCACAAGTCCAGGTGGACTGGCCAGGAGGGAGCCAGTTCTAGGAGCTGGTGAGGACACTGCTGCTTTTATCTCCTGGCCCTGCAATCTGCTCTTCGCCTTCAAAACTCCACAGGGAGAGGCTGGAGGAGAGGAAGGCAGGCAGAAAGGAGCAGTTAAGGAGTAAGGAAGGTCTACTGCCCCCAGCATGCAGGCAGTGGCAAGGACCTGCGCCCAGACTGGCATCTCCAGTATTCTCACCTTGCTTTAGGGCCCTGGACAGGTCACCTCACATCTCTGGCCTCCCTTTTCAGGACAGCAATGTCATAGGATTAAGTGAGGTGATGTTATGTAACAGGGGCTCAACCAATGTCTAAAATAAAGCCTCCCAGGGCCTAGCTAGCCCCCTTTGCCTCTGAGGACCCAGCAGGAACTGGGGGCTGGGGCTTCCTCCTCATGATTCTCTGTAGCTACTGCCTGGGCCTGGGCGGCCCCTGCCAGCTGCAGAGGGGGTGAGGTGGAGATGCGGACCAGTCTATCTCACCCCAGTCTATCCTGCCCTGTTTTCCCCCAGGTCCTGGTCTCCTCTGAACACTATGATGTGGGTACTGGAAGCAGAGTGGGAGCTAGGTGACTGGGGTCCCTGGTGCGCTGCATGGGCAGGGTTCCCGCCTGGCTCTCAGAAGGAAGGGGGGGGGGCTCGGTGGTAAGAGATCTGTTCACACCACATTTATTTTTTCCTGCCTGCGAGTTAGAGCGTCCAGGTTATGGGACCCCTGTGCTCTGAGTCTTGCCTGTGGGGACGCCTGGGGGATTAGGGATGCCCTTTACATCTTCCCCAGACCACAGAGGGGTCATCGGCGGCCTAGGAGGAGAAGGCCTGGGGTTCAGGGACCCTCATTGCAGGAACCAGTGAAGTCCCCTGCTTCCTGGGCCCAGGCGCCCCTTCTCCATCCCCCAGCGGGGGCTGCGGGCACGTATTTTGGGGCAGCCCTGTCTCTAGCTGTTCCTTCTTGCCGCTGGTCCTCCCCGCGGGTCTGCCAGGACCCCTGGCCCGGGACCTTGTACAAGGCAGCCCCTGTAATCGGAGCTCGTGCCGCAAGTGGCCGCGTCACCGGAGGGAGGCCGGCACCTGCGGTGGACGTGCCTGGCTGCCGCCCGGGAACAGCCCGTGCTGGGGGCGGGGCGAGCCGCGCGCGGGAACCAGTGCGGGAGGGACGTTCGCCCTGCGCCGGGCCTGGGCCCCCGCCAAGTGCGCGCTGGTTAATGTGTAACTCCCCGCGCCCCTGGGGCCTCTGCACCGGCGTACTCCGCTCCCGACTCCTGCAGCACAAGGCGCAGGCTAGGGGGCCAGGGGCTTCCTAGGGTCTCTCGCCTCAGAGGAAGCCGGTTTAAGCAAGCCTGGTCCAGGCACCCGCTGCAGAGTGATGCTGCTTGAGGCAAAGATGTCCTGGACAGCCGTCCCTGGACAGAGGCTGTCCGGTACCCATGAACCCCTGGCTCCAGGGCTTGGAGTGGGGCATGTCAGCGGTTCACCCAGGACCCTTGCTCAACACAGGGAGGGGCTGATCCAACCTCCTCTCAGCACTGCTTCTGAGATCTCAGGCAGTTTGCTTAACTGAGCCTCTCTGAGCCTCTGTCTCCTTTGCAAAATAGGCATGAAAAGGCCTCACTGTCCAGGTACTGGACCACGGATTAAAGGGGCCGAAAGCCCAGCCTAGTACATTGCAGGGCCCTGAGCAGGCACAGGATAGATTATAATGTCCCTCTAGCCTCCTCAGAAGGGCGGCCACCTGGATAGCAGCTGGGGACAGCAGCAGAGGCATAGACAATGTGCAGATCCAGGGGAGAATTGCAGGAGGTCACCCATTGGCAGTGCTTGGCTGCCCGGGTGGGGGTCCAGCAGCAGTGGATGAGGAGCCAGCCGTTTCCTGGCCTTCTCGCTTTCACCTTGACCTGGTGCCTGCATTCTTCAGCCTTTGGTGATGGATGGCTGACATGTGGCTGCTGGCTCCATGGAAAATTCTTCAAAGCCTTACTGTATTTGAAAAGACAGCTCAGGGTCTCAGGATCCAGGGAACCAGTCTGAGGCAGGTTTGACCAAGGGTCACAGGGGAAGGTGGAATCTCAGCATGTCCCCTGGAAGGGGCCCCAGGCCAGGTGCCCCATGTCCCTGAGGTTCTGTGTCGGGGTGGGCCTGACCCAAGACAGCCATCCCTGCCCCCTCCCCCAGAAGCCAGTTGCAGCACGCATTCTTGATGTCCCATGCCAGGGACATTGCCACAGTCACTCCAGGAAAGCCCCCATTCTGCGCCCGGGCCAGGTGAGGTGCTGGCACAGAAGCTGGCCACCAGGAGGCAGCATGAGGCCAAGGATAGCAAGAGGCAAGTTCTGCAGTTCAGAGGCCTGGAGAATGGGAGAAAGGGAGCTTCAGTATCTGAAGGGGCAAGATGGGCCCCAAGGTGGTTGACAGAACGTAGAGGTGCCATGAGGACTGGCTCATGGGTAGCCTCTGGGCAGACTGAGCAGGTTTAACTACCCCTGTGTCCCCCAAGAAGGTGGGGTGGGGCTGGATCTGTATGTCTGGATCTTTCCTGCACTAGAGCCCAGGAATCGGGTCTGAGAGTGGTGTGTGTGTGTGTGTGCGTGCGTGCGTGTGTGTGTGTAGCTGGACTGCATGATTTCACCATTTCTTGACTGCCTGGGCTCTAGAACAAGGTTTTACTCTTCCAAGTCTGTCTCCCCATCTGAAACCACTGGAATTTCAGGGCCTGCCATGTGAGATGCCAGCCCAGAAACAGACAGGCCTGACCCTCGGCAGCCTGGATGCGCTGTCTGCTCCTTACCCCCACCTTGCCACGTGGGTGTGCGAGGTGTTGCTGGGCAGCTGCTTAGGGCTGCTCTGGACCCTTTCAGTAGTCCCAGGGCCCAATTCGGCCAGCAGAGGGGGCAGAAGCACTGTCAGACAGTTTGCACGGCCACACCTGGAAGCCAACGTTCCCTGGCCAAGATGGATATGGACACAGGGGACTAGGAACTGTGGTCTTTCTGTGGGCTCAGAGGACAGTGAACAGGCAGGATCACACACTGTGGCTACATGGGATCCAGAGTCACAGGAGCTGACCAGGCACACCGCTCAGCAGGGGCCAGGCAGGGAATCCTGGAGCTTAGGGCCGCTATAAATGGGCTCCCCACTCCCATGCAAGCAGGATTTTGGGTACAGCAGCCCAGGAAATCTGTCCATGGTGAGCACATCCCACCTTCCCAGACCCGCACCCCCACCCCTAACTTCAGCTTTCTGCAGCAATAGAGAACAAAGTTTGTTCTTTTTGTTGCCTTTTTCCTTTGAATGTATTTTTAATTACAAAAACAGAACTCGATTGTTGTATCTAGACAGATGTTTGCTTGCTTCCAGGCCCCTCTTGACGCCCAGACACCAGCTCCTGTGTGTCCTTGTCCAGGTGTGTCCCTGGTGTAGGTGGGGGAACTCAGTCCCATTGCTGGGACCAGCGGGTTTAACAAGCCTGTTGTTACCATCCTTGTAGAAATTCAGCATCACAGACTCGAAAGACAGTCAGCGCCCTTACCCTCATGTGGCTGACAGAGGGGGCGTCCAGCAGCACCTGGTTCAACTCCATAACTAAGCTGGTAAAGTAGAAAAATAAAAGTAGGAAGCCTGAATGGAAACCAATCCAGAAAGCCAGCAGCCCTGGGGCCCCTGCCCTGCTCTCTCCCAGCTGTGTGACCTCTTCCACATTTCCCCCATAAAATAGGGTGGTGGAAGCTGCAGCGACCACAGCAGCACAGGTCTCAGCACCAGGGCGCAGGAGATGGCCTTGAAGAGCTTGTGGCACAGGCTGCAGGCTGAAAGGGGTCCCCAACCTACCCTCCTGGATGGTTGAAGCCTGGACATTCTGACTTTTTAGGAGACCCTGGCCTTTTGCCGGGGATCTCTTGGAAAGTCCGTCCCTGCCTCCTCCTGGACCCAGACCACTTGATGTCAGCCCTACTGGGTGGGGGGTTGCGGGTTTCCTGGGAAGCTTTGGTTAGCTTCTCTTTATTTCCTTGAAGATAAACAACTGTGACATCCGTGCCTGTTTGGAATGTGGAATATAACATACAGAGAAAAATAAAAACTCCACACAAGTCCCTGTCTTTGAGCCTAGCAGTAGAAGCCAGTGTCCCTCACCTGGGTGCTGGCCCTCCTGGGGTTCAGTTTACCCCTCGTTTCCAAGCTCAGAAGATCTCCCTCCTATAGGCAGCCAGTCTTCCTGTTGACACAGCACACCCTCCCTGGTGTCCTGCAACCCACCTGACTGAGTGGAGGCAGGCTGGTTGGGGTGGGTGGGCCTCACTTCCTCCCTCCCAGAGGCCTCTCTACCAGGGAGTGAGAGCTCAGGGCTCTGATGGACCTTCCAATGGGGGCCTGAAAGTTGGCTCCCCACCTGGGTTGCTTCTGGCTTGTGTGTGTGTGTGTGTGTGGGGGTTGTCCAGGGATTCCCTGGTCCTTGCCCCACAACAGACTGAGCAAACAGAAAGTGGCAGAAAATAATGGTCTTCCTTGGGGTCTTTCCCACTGGGATAGGAGAGTGTGTTTTGTGAGTGTGTGTCTCTCCAGGGGGAGTTGTGTGGAGCAGGGGTACCACCTTCGCAGGTCTCTTTCTCGTGTCTAACAGCCTCCAGTCAGCCATGGCAGGCAGGACCTGGCTGTGGGAGGCCTGGGGCAAACCCTCGGGACATGGTCACTGTCAAGATGGGCACAACTTGTGTCTCATCTTCTAGGCAAGCTGGGTCCACAGATCCGGCTCCAAGCCTGGACTCCGGAGGGCGGATGGCAGGCTCTCAAGGTGTTCCCCATTTGGCTCTTCGGGGAAAGAGTGGAGCTGACCGCTGTCCTCGCCACCCGCTCCCCGCTCGAGGGACGTGTGGGACCAGCATATGTGCTAGGGATCCAGGTGCGGGGATCCCTCCAGGCAGGCACAAGTCCGGGCTCCACACGCTGCTCAAGACCCCCGTCCTGCTCCGGCCAGGGACGCGCTGGCAGCGGCGGGTTAAAGCCCGTCAGCTGGCTCAGGAGGCCCAAGGGCGAGCGCGGGCGGCAGGGGCCGGAGAGACCTGGCCCGACGCCGGGCCCGCTGGGGTCCGTGCCCACCGCCCGGCTGCCCCACAGCCGCCGCCCCACAGCCCCCACCCCACAGCCCCCGCCTGCAGACAAAGGAGCCCGCGGGGGGCGGGGGCGAGGGCGGGGGGGGGGAAATGGGACGAGGAGGCGGGGCGCCGCGGTGTCACGTTACCGCCCGCAGCGCCCTTTAACTCGCGCCCCGCCCCCCCCTCTCTGCGGCGCGCTCGCGGGGCCGCCAATCAGCCGAGCGGGGCTGCGCGCCCCGCCCGGCCCGGGGTGTGTGCGCGCGGCCAATGGGCGGTGCGCGGGGGCCGGGCAGCGGGGGGCGGGGCGGCGCGGCACAGACCAATCGCTGCGGTGTTGTTGAAACTGAAAATACTACATTATGCTAATCGCGGCGGGGCCCGCGCGCACGGGGGTGGGGCCCGCGCGTATAAAGGGGGCGCAGGCGGCTGGGCGTTCCACAGGCCAAGTGCTCTGTGCTCGAGGGGTGCCGAATAGGCCCGAGTGAGCAAGCCAGCAGCCTACAGCTCTGAGGGGGCGCGGCCGGACAGGACCAGCGAACCAGACGTGGGAGCCGTCCACCACCAGACAGCCAGGTAGCCACCGCGCCCGCACCCCCGCCGCGTCCCCTAGCAAACGCGGACCCCTTGCCCACCCTCTACCCTCCTCTTCCCTGTTCCTCCTCCTCCCGCTCCCCTATCCCCTCTCCGCCCGGGGTCGCGCAGCCCCTGGCCATATCCGACGTGTACCTCCGCAGCACAGCAGCGATGGAGCACCTCTCCTCCAATGGGACCTTTCCCGTACTGACGCGCACTAGCGCCTGCCGAAGCCTCTTCGGGCCTGTGGACCACGAGGAGCTGGGCCGCGAGCTGCAGATGCGCCTGGCGGAGCTGAACGCGGAGGACCAGAACCGCTGGGACTTCAACTTCCAGCAGGACGTGCCGCTGCGGGGCCCTGGGCGCCTGCAGTGGACCGAGGTGGACAGCGAGTCCGTGCCTGCCTTCTACCGCGAGACGGTGCAGGTGGGGCGCTGTCGCCTGCTGCTGGCGCCTCGGCCCCCCCCTGTGGCCGTGGCTGTCATCCCGGCCCCTGAGCCGCCGGCTACTGAGTCCAATGAGTCCACCGACGGCCTCGAGGAGGCGCCGGAGGAGCCACCTAGCGCCCCGGCTCCGGCGCCCACCCCGCCCCCAGCCCCGACCCCAGCCCCGGCGGGGGTCCCAGTCTCTGCCTCCGACCTGGGCTCGGATCCCGACCCGGATCCGGACGCGATGCCTCAGGACGGCGCCGAGCAGGGCGCGAACCAGGCTCCGCGCGGCCAGGAGCCGCTGGCTGACCAGATGCACGCGGGGATTCCGGGACGTCCCGCGGCCGCCAATGCCGCAGCGGCTGGAGCCAACAGCGCTGCGATGAAGAAGCTGTCGGGGCCTCTCATCTCCGGTGAGTGCCGCGCGGCCCCGCCCCGGCCCGGCCCCGCTTTGTCCGGCCGGCCGGTCTCTCTCCAGCCCTCGGGGGCCTCTCTTGGTCCCCGCCTCCTCCCGTGGCATTAAAGGGCCCGCTGCGCGAAGGGCGCGGCTGCGCTTGCAGCCCCTCTTAGTTAGTTGGTGGCGTTCTATGGCCCACAAACGCGCGACAGGAGACTGAGCCCGGTCCCGACCGTGTCCGAGCGCAAGCTAAGGCCCCGGTCGCTAGAGCCCGTCTTGGGCGCGCCGGGAGCCGAGAATGCGGCGCCGAGAGGGTTAAGTGCGGCGGCAGCCCCGGGGGGCTTGGCCGCGGGACAAGGGGAAATGCTTACACAGCACTTTGCGCGGCGACGTAAACAAAGCTGACCCGCCGCAGACCTCGGCGCGGGCGGGGACGACACCCCCACCCCGCCCGAGCGCCCCGAGTCCTTTCGCGGTCCCCTCTGTGGGCTCCCGCCGACCCCGCCCTGACCGGTCGCGCGCTGTCGCCCGCAGATTTCTTCGCCAAGCGCAAGAGATCTGCGCCTGAGAACAAGTCGTCGGGCGATGTCCCTGCGGGGTGTCCCTCTGCTAGCGCGGCTCCTGGGGTGGGCGCCGCGGAGCAGACCCCGCGCAAGCGTCTGCGATGAGTTAGGTGAGTCCGGCGCCACCGGGGGCCGCGGAGGGCCACTCCGCAGGTTCTCTGCAATCTTTGCTCACTGTCCTTCTTCCCTGCAGTTTAGAACCCTGAGAGCCTGAGAAAAGTTCCTGGGCGGCGGACGAAAGAAGAGCGCTGGGCCTCGGCTGGGACCATACATGTAGCAGCAACCGGGCGGCGGCTGCCGCAGAGCAGCCTTCGGTTTCGTGTTTAAAAATTTGAAAATCGTGCAATGTATTGATAACGCCTCTATATCGAAATGTATTCTGCACAAGGAGTACACTGGTCCCAAGGTGTAAAGCTTTAAGAGTCATTTATATAGAATGTTTAATCTCTGCTGAAACTCCGTGCAAGAAAAAAGAAAACGTAAAAAAAAGTATAAAATAGAAAAAAAGGAAAAAAAAGGAAAAAAAGAAAAAAACCCATGTATATTTGTACAAAAAGTTTTAAAAGTTATACTAACTTATATTTCTATTTATGCCAGGCATGGGTCTTTCTCTTTCTCACCCTGCCATGCCACTGCTCTCTAATTGGTTATGCCAAAGGCGCTATACTCCACCCCGCTGCAGTTATCCACAAGTGTAAATTTGTTTTAATAGCGGGCTCTAGGGGGAGGGGGGGGGTTGCTCACAATTAGCTGCCACATGTACACCTCTCTAGCTTGCAGTCTTTACACGCTTTTGCTCTTTTACTATTGTATCGTTTTTAACTTGAAGACAAATCTGTTAGAATGGTTCCTGAGCCGTCTGTACCACTGCCCCCGGCTCTTCGTCCGTCGGGTTCTAAATAAAGAGGCCAAACATGCTGCACTTCCAGTCTCTTGTACTTGTATTGCGCACCCCGCAAACCTGGGGAAAAAGAACACTGGCCGGTGGGCACCTCGGGAGTCAGGGAAGCAACCAAATATTGGGGCCCTTGGCAGGGGGAAGCAACCAAATATTGGGGCCCTTGGCAGAGTAAAGCCGGTCCAAAAGGGAAAGGGCATTCTCCTGACCAGCCACATTCACCTGCTTCTGGCCCTGCTTTTGTCACCCACTACCTTTGGTCTTGGGAAACAAATGTCCCAGTTTACTGACTTCCTTTGCTCCGAAGAAACCCACCAGAAGATCAAGGGACTCCAGCGGGCATCCACAGGGATTGATAAGACCCCCCTACACACACACCTTCCCAAAGTGGAGCCCCAGCTGCTCCAGGGTCCCCAGTTTCATGGGACAGGGTTCCCCAAGAGTGGGCCACATCATGGCCTTGGGGGGAGAAAAGACAAGGAGAGCAATGAAAGGGGAGGCTGCCTGTGGGCACTTCAGGTTGGGGAGGGGTGGGTCCTGGCCTGGCTTTGGTGCGGGAATTCAAGGCTACGCTATGCCCACCTGCCCCCAATACCCTTGCTGGACACAGCAATGACACACTGGTTCACAGTGCTCCCTTTGAGTCAAAAGAGGGGAAGTTTGTTTTTTTATAGCTGACCTATAAACCTCTGAAAATTATGGTTTACAATGGAAAGGGTGACATGGAATAGCAAAGTCAGACCTGCCAGTGGGTTTTGGCTGGTGCTTGAGCCAGGAGAGGGGAGAGCCGGTGGGTGTTACTGGGCTGTACAGGACCCAGGACACGATGGAGGTTTTCAAGATGTGTGTTGGTGGATGATTAACTTACCCTCCCCCAGCAGCCCAAGAGGCTCTGCTGGGCCAGGCACTGAGAAAGGCCCCCGCCCCTACAGAGTGGCAGCCTGCTGCCTTCTACCTCCCTGGGCCTGTTAGTGACCTGGGAATGGCACCCAAGTAGATCTGGGGAGAAACGCCTGCACCCACCTCATGAGCAGGACAGACCCTTTCCCCTCAGAGGTGGAAGACCATGTGGGTGCAGTGGGCAGTGGAGGCTTTCTGGTGACAATACGGATGCAGTGCTGCCTCAAGTGCCCCCCAACTCTGCAGAAGCCACTGTTTGAAGGTCGGCCAGGCCTCTGCCCCCTGCTCTGCTTCTCTCAGCCCTTGCCCTGGGGGCCCTGGGGTGCAGCCCACCCCCTGCCCTGCTTCCCAGTGTCACTCCAGTGGCTTTCTCTAAAGTAGTGAGGGCTGTGTGGAGACATAAAGGTGATCACTGTCTTTTCTTGGGTGTGGCTCCTACCCCAGGAACTGCCGCAGGCCCCTGGAAGCCACCTTCCACAGGGAAACAGTGTGGTGCTGTGTGTCACTGGTGTGACTCTGGGCCCAAGGGACCCCATCTTTCCCTTGGGGGCCTCAGTTTTTCTGTTGAAGCTGAGAATGTGTGAGGTACCTTCCAGCTCTGGTGTCCTGTGACAATCATGGGGACAGACAGTGACAGTCTATGGCATCTCTCTCACCTGAGCTGCTGGTGGGAGCAGGAGTGAGCCTGTGCACCCTACTCCTCACCTGGGACAGGAAGGGGCTAGTGGTGAAACCGTGTGGGTCTGCCTGATCCCAGTTCCAGGGCTGCCACACTGTCCTGTCCCCTGGACCTGGCTAGGCAGAGAGATGGCAGGTCTGCTGTCCACAGGGGTGATGCCCGGGAGCAATTGCCCTGGGCAGCCATGGGAAGGCCCCCAGAAAACCGCCCAGACCAAGCCCGTCAGGCAGGGGTGCACATGTTTGCGTCAGAGGGTCAGGATGAGGCAGACAGTGAGGCTGAGGGGGCTACTTGGAGTTCCCCTGGTGCCAGGGGCCTCAGCTGGCCTGCTGGTGGGTGTAGGGCCAGCACACAGTTCACGTGCCCTTCAGCATGGTGTCTTCGGCCTCCCGCTTCCTGTCCTCTGGTACTGGTCTCCAGTCCCTTCCTGGGATGGGTCAAAGGTTAGATTTTGTCTTTAAGCGGTGGGGAGCCCCTGGGAGGTGGCTACTGGGTTGAGAACAAGGGAGCCTGCAAGAGGGACAGGGAAGGGACCAGGAGGACACTGGCCACAGAGGCAGGGAAGCCAGGTGGTGAGCTCCTGGGGAACCTCCAAATGCCAGGCACCAGAGACCCAGGAAGAATAAAGGATACAGTTCCCTGCTCCTGGAGATTGCCCCAGGGCCCAAGGTGACACGTTGAACCCAATGACTGGGCTTTAGAGCAGGTGAAGGGATAGGTGTGGGTAAACAGAACCAAGCACAGGGGGCATGTGCTGACATGGGACATACGACAGGGCTGGCTCCAGACCTAGTATGTGGTGTGTGGGGGCAGAGGGAACAGTCAGTACAAAGGCCCAGAAGGACCAGGGTGGGGTAGGGGTGGCATTTGGTGGGAGAACCATCAGGACACTCTGGTGGATTGGAGGGGTTGTGGGCAGGTTCCTGGAGTGATATGAGGGTGTCCCGTCTCAGAGCTGAGGAGGCCTCCCCAGAGAAGGGAGACCAAAGGACCAAAGCCCCTTTTGTGGGATGTAAGTTGTAATTCAGACCACAGCCTGCCCTCCTTTCCACCCTTGACCAGGCCTCGGGGGCCCCAGAGCTGAGGGCTTGGAGGCAAGGCAGCTCCTCCATGCTGGTGGGGCCCACCATCACCTGGAGGCCTGGCTTTCCCTGAAGGTCTTTCTCTTTTTCTTTTGGTACTGAGGTTTGAACCCTGGGGTGCTCTATCATTAAGTTACATCCCCAGTCCTTTTTATTTTTATTTTGAGATAGGGTCTAAGTTGCCCAAGCTGGCCTCAACTTACCTCAGCTTCCCAAGTTGCTGGGATTACAGGATTAGGGCAGCAGCCTGGCCCCTCGTGCCTTTTTTTTTTTTTTTTTTTGAGAGAGAGGAGAGCAGGAAAGAATCACTTTTCATTTGGTTCTGGTTTCTCCAACACCCAGTTGTGTGTGGGTGCTGGGGTTCAAACTTGGTCCTCATTCATGCCAGGCAAGTGCTCTAACTACTTATTAACCGTTCCAGCCCTGGCCCCCCATACTATTTTTTTTTTTTTTGAGAAAGGGAATCAACTTTATTTATTTTTTCATCTGGGTTCTGTTTTTCTGGCACTTAGTTGTATAGATGGTGCTGGGGTTCAGACCCACTTCCTTGAGCAAGCACCGTAACCACCAAGCCCCTGTGATGCTTTTTTCTCTCAAAAAAAATTTTTTTTAAAGAAAGAGGGGACAGAGAGAGGGAGAAAGAGAGAAGCAATTTTTATCTAGTCCCTCATGTGACCTTCATTCTTCGTACACCTCATTGTATACGTGGTGCTGGGATTTGAACTCATGTACTCACACATGCCAGGCAAGCGCTGCAACCACAGAGCCAAGGCTCCAGCCCCTCAAAAATTTTTTATTAAGAAATTTAGTTATTGTACAATTAAAAATGCATCCAATGAAACTTTATGATATGTATATATTCTTAAAATTAGATTTACCCCCTAGATCCCACCCTTTTCGCCTGCCCTTTCCTCTCTCCCACCAACCCTCTCCCCCGTCCTTCCTGATACATACCTGGGATTGCCCTAGATTATGTGTTGCTACCCCTTTGCTGGGTCCAGTACGAGACTGACCACCTTTCACAGGCCTGGATTTAGGTCCAGCCTCCACAGATGAGTGAAGACATTCAACCCTTGACTCTCTGGGTTTGGCTGACTTCACTCAACATGATTTCTTCCATCACCATCCATTTACCTTCGAAGGCTGCAATATCATTGTTCTAATTGCTGAGTAGAACTCCATGCTATATATGTACCATTCATCCAGTGAGGGGCATCTGGGTTGGTTCCATAATTTAGCTACTGTAAATTGAGCTGCTATGAACATATATTTTGCTATGTTGCTGTAGTGTGCTGATTCTAAATCCCCTGGAAGAATACCCAGGAGAGGGATAGCTGGATCCTATGGAGGGCTCATCCCCAGTTTTTTGAGGATTCTCCACACTGGACCAGTCTGCAGTACGGCCAGCAGTGTGCTAGTGTGCCTACTCTGATGCTGTCTTAAGAGCACTGTTCCCTGTGTTTGCTTTTTGCTTGTATTGTATGATACATTGTTTCTAACTCCAGTCTGTAGTTTACATTAGGGTTCACTCTCAGTGTTGGTGCACATTCAATGGCATTGGTCCCCAGTGCAGGACCATAAAAAGGGTGTCATTGCCCTGGAAATCCTTCCTGCACCCCCACTCCACCCTTCCTCCCCTGAGCTTCTGGCCACCTCTGAGCTTTTCACCCTCTTGTGGCTTCCCTTTTGCAGAGAGTCTCATAGTTGCGACCCTGCAGTTTGTGGCCTTCCTGACTGGCTTCTTTCACTTAGCGGTAGGCGTTCATGTCTCCCAGGTCCCGGCTGGCTGCACACTCGTTCCTTTTTGCGCTGAGTTGGATCCTGTCGTGTGCGCTACACTTCATCCGTCCTTTCACCCTCCAAAGCACTTCCTGGTTGCCGCGACTTCAGGTGAGTACGGATAAAGCTCCTAGAAATATCCGTGTGCAGGTATTTGTGTGGTTGGAAGTTTTCAACTCATTTGGGTGAACACCGAAGAGTGTAATTGGTGGATCCTAAGCTAAGGGCATGTTTAGATTCATAAGAAACCGCCAGGCCATCTTCCAGAGTAGCTCTACCATTTTGCACCCTTATAGCAGGTGACTCTTCCTTGGAAGAGCACTCTTCTGGATGTTTCTCCTCTGTGAATCACATCAACCAGTCTTTGGTGGATTAAAAACAAAAGCCTATCCAGGCACCGTGACATCCCTGTAATTCCTAGCTCAAAGCCCACCCGGACAATTAAGTGAGAACCCATCTCAAAATAAAAATTTAAAAGGGTTGGTGATGTAGCTCAGTGATAGAGCACTGGCCTAGCATGTGCAAGGCCTTGGGTTCAATCCCAAATGCCACTAAAAAAACCCCTAAAGACCCAAAGCCGATGACTGTGGCTTTCTCTCCATACGCTGGCTTGTTTGACCTGGCTAGGGATGAAGAGCGTGAGCCATGGGTCAGTTCCTCATCCAGTTGGCCCATGGAAGATTGCATTATTCTCCAAATATTTGCTGCCCCACCCTGCATGCTGTTCTCAGGCCTGGCCACATGACTTGCTGTGGCCACTGAAAGGTGACTGCCAGGACATATGTGGTTGCTGAGCAGAGCCGGCACTGTCAGGATTCTGCCATCTTATCTCTTTGCTTCCATACAGCAGGATCCTGGATGGGCGCTGCTCCTGCCGAGGATCCACATGGTTGCAGAATTGTGGTGGCACTGGAGAGATCCTCTATCCTTGGGGTGAGCCCTGAGAGCTGGGGTCTTGTCTGTTTGGTGGCCCATTGTGACCAACACTGACACAGGTGGTTTCTTCAAGGATTCCAACTCACTGTTGATAGGAAGGACAGCCAGGGCTTGGTGGCATTGTGGCATGGTAGCATGACCAGTTCTTCTGGATAATCAACTGTGGCTTGGATGTATTTTGAGTGTGTCTCCCAAGGGCTTTTGTATTGGAAGCTAGGTCCCTGGTTGTGTCAGTGTTAACAGCTGGTGGGACCTTAAGAGGTGGGGCCTATACATAGTATTGTTATATTGTGTGCATGTATGAATGTGTAATAAGTCCCGTTAATATGTACTACTATAACGCACCAATATAAAACCGTGAAAAGGAGGGGTGGAGCCTGGTGAGAGGTCTTTAGTAAAGGTGTGTCCTCAGAAGGGAGAGTCTCTTGCTGGCATTTATTTATTTATTTATTTATTTATCTTATTTTTTGGTACCAGGATTGAACCCAGGGGCACTTAACTCATTGAGACACATCCCCAGCCCTTTTTATTTTTGATTTTGGGACAGGGTCTTGCTAAGTTGTCCAGGCTGGTCTCCAACTTGTGGTTCACCTAACTCAGCGGCCTAAATCATTGGGATTACAGGCATGTGCCACCATGCCTTGCTCTCTCTGGGTGTTTTTTTTTTTTTTTTTTTTTTAGGAGAGGGACAGTGAGAGAGAGAGAATAAATTTTTTATTTAGTTTTTATTTGGCTTTCATTGCTCTGACACTTTGTTGTGCATGTGGTGCTGGGGTTTGAACCCACATCCTCATGCATGCCAGGCAAGTGCTGGAACCACTGAGCCACCGCTCCAGCCCCTCTCTCTGGCTTTTATGTTGGGATCTTTCTCTCTCCCATGGGCCCCCACTGTTTTGATGCTGTGCACCATGGGGCCCACTGCAGAGCTGAGCTGATATCAGTGTCATGTCCTTGAACCTCTAGAACTGTGAGTCATCTAAACTGGTTTTCTATGTAAAGTCTCCCAGCCTCAGGTATGGACTTAGACACTGGGATGTGTATCCTCAAGAGCTGTGTTGTCCTGCAGGTGCTCCATTTAGCCTGGCACTTCAAGGTGCTGGAGGCTGAGTGTTAACACAGCAGGGAGTGGGCCCAGACTCTTCTCTGTTACTGTGTGTCCTGCATGGTTTTGAAAGTGTCCAATAATTGATCTTGTTTCTTTCTTTGTACAGGAAGGAAATTATCTTGGTTTGGGAAAGGGTCAAAATTTCAGAGACTGACCTGTTTGCCCCACAGTTTGGCCTACTTAAGAAAGCCCATTCACTCTGAAAATTTAATGCTTGTTGTTTGAGCCCTGATATGCTTTAGGAGGAGAAGAGATGGTTACATCATTAGGACCAGCCCCCGTGGACAAGCCCCTTGAAGGAAGCGGGACGTGGCCTCTCATGGTCCCCAGGCGTCAGGGATGAATGTGTGATCTTAGCATTGCTCTCCAAGCCCCTGCCCTGCTGCAGTGTCTCATGGCCATGGCTCACCATCCCTTCAGCCCCACGTCACCCCCACAACTGCACAGGCAACACCAGGGGCACGGAATCAGGTGGGGACTGGCAGCCAGTGCTTTCTCTCTTGTGAGCACAGTGCTGGTTCCACTGATCTCTTCCCAGGTAGAAACTATCCCAACACCTTGTGGCTTAGAGCAGTGGCTTCATCTATGCCTGTGCTCATGAAGTGGAGCTGGGAAGAACTGGCAGGGTGGCTTGACTCTGCACCATGGGGCCACAGCAAGGTGCGTGATGGGTGGGATCAACTTCCAAGGTTCTCACTTGCATCCTGGCAGGGACAGGAGCCACCAGTGAGGCCCTGGGTTCCTCTTCCGGTGCTTCTTCCTCAGGCCTGCCTGGGCTTCCTCACAGCATGACAGCTGGCTTCCAGAGGCCCAGGGGGATGCCACGTAGCTTCTGCAGACTTTGCCTGGGAAATCCCACGGTGTCACTTTGGCCCCATGGGGTTCAGTAGCAGAACATCCAGGCCAAGGCTACCCAGGTTCAAGGGAAGGGAACTGGGGTCCACTTCCCCACAACCATCACGGCTACTCTGCCCTCTTGGCAGGACCCAACTGGGGAGCAGCAGATGCCCAGCTCAGCCTAGCGACTGACCTCTGGACTCACAAGACGATCGTCTCCCTACTACATTCAAAACTTTTCTTCCTCTAGTGTGGATTTTCAGTGACAAATAGAAAACAAAGATCGCCGAGTGCTTCTTGTGTCTGAATGAACCAAATGCCAGGGGTGGCTTCTTGCTAGGCGCATCAGGAAAATGTGGGCCCAGGCTGCAATCCCTAAGGCCACCAAGACAGTGCCAGAAGCACTAAGTAAGGGCATCTGCCACCAGCCCTGCCTTCTTAAAGTGTGTCTGTGCAACGTATGTATGTGTGTAAAAACGCACATACACGGGAAACGCACACTGTGCATGCATCCCAGACACGAGTACATTGTGAACATGCCACTGTTGTGCACAATCCATCACAGTGTGTGAACGCACACAGATTACACACACTGGCTACTAATGTATGCATAATGTGTATCTATTATACAAGTGGCACATGTCTAAACCTTTGTGTATTTTTATACATAAATACAATTTCTCTTTCTTTGCTAACTTTGTATCTGGTTTTAAATTTTCTCAGCAGTTTGTAATAGTATCACACTTCCTCAAAGAAAGCCTTAGGAGATTTGCAAACATGTGGAAGTCCCTGACCCTTGCATGGAGCTGCTCATGCTACCTGCTGGCCTCAGCAGCTGTTACATTTTCCCCATCCCCTCAGTGCACCCTTCCCCCAACTTGTCTGCGTGCCTGTGTCCCTCCCCACAGTGTTCTAGAGCAGATCCCAGAGCTCGGCCCTCCCACTGCAAGCCCTCCCTGCCACAACGCCTTGAGCACTTGAACCCTGTGAGCTGGCTCCCCCTCCACCACCAGTGAGCCAGGCAGGCACTCTGTGTGGGAAAGCCCCCATGCTTGCTCCCAGGGAAGCCCTGGGCTTTGTCTGATAAGGACCCAGAACCATGGCTAACTCATGCCACTATCTGGCCAAGTCTCAAGAACTCCTACTCTGGGCCGTCATGGTGCCCAGAGCCCCTTTCACTAGTGGGTGGCCCCCACGCTTGGGAAACAGCCCACATCTGCCCTGGGGTCCTGTTGCTGCCATGCTGAGCCTCTTCAGAGCCACGGGTCAACAGTAATACAAACGTCAATGCCATGCAGGCAAACGGTCACGCACAGCAGAACCATTTTATCTCTTTCTCTCAAAACTGTCACCTGCCATGGCTACATGCTTATGGTCCTAGGGCTTGGGGTTGCCCCTGGAGAGTGGGCAGGGGCTTGGGTCAGGGTGTGCAGCACCTGTACAGGCCTGTGAATACCTGCCCAGGGAGTGTGCACCAGCCCTGCTCATCCTGGGTGGGGTGGGTGTGGCTTTGAGCACAGAATGGCAGGGTCACAGGACCCGACTGTTGTGATGGATTAGGACTCTTACAAAACAGGCCTCATGTAGCGTTTCCTTCCCTTTCACGCAGGTGCCATCTTGGAAGCAGAGCACTGCCCTCACCAGACCCAAACCCAGCCTCCAAAACTGAGAGAAAAGTTTCTGTTCTTTCTGAATTCCCCAGCCTCAGGTGTTTTGGTACAGTAGCATAATGGATTAAAATACCTGGTGTCCACCATCTGAGGCTCCTATCAGGCTGACAGCTGGTCAGTTGCCTCTGCGTAGGGAGCCACATGTACCCAGGAGGTGTGCAGTGGACAGAGACTTGACAGGAGGCTGATCTACCTCTGCAGCTGCAACATAAAGTGCTGGGTCCTGGTCCTTGCGGCGGAATCTTGCTGGGAGGCAAGAGAAGAGTCTGCCTCCTTTATTTCTTATGCATACCCTGCTCACAGTCATTGTCCTTTGTGCTGGGGGATGTCTTCCTGGACTATGACATTCCAAAGGGTCAGGGACTTCGGGCTTTGCTTTTCCGTACTCCCAAGTCCAGTGCCCAGTACAGAGCCTGCCCTCAGATACTCCCATTATTTCCTGGTGTGCTTCAAG